>BMAO01019353.1:0-29144 GCA_019973975.1 Trichonephila clavata
CACTTCACGCAGCCTTTTCCCTATCTCCGTAATGTTAAAAATGACCAAATTTAAGGAACATTTTTGAAAAATTGACAAGTTGTACAGTCATGAATTTTTTGTGTAGATTTATTGTATTGTTTTTATTATTTTGATGAGAGCATTTTTCAAAATTTGGATTAGTTTTTTTTAAAAAAATTCATATGTGGAGTAACACGTCAAAATTATTAAAACGATAAAAATTCTTGTACATTTTAATCCATAAAATTTTTTTGAATAATTTTTTGACAAAATCTCTCATTAAAATATTTATTTGTATAGTGTTAACATATGTGCAAAGTTTCAAAGCTATAAATTAAGTAGATTTTTCAAAATGTTCCTTTTGTGTTGAAATTTACACTTTTGAGAAATAGTGATTTAAAGTAAAAATTTACTATTAACTAATACGTACCAGAACCACAACTTGGATTTCTGGTATCATATGCAAGATCATCTTCTTCTCTACATTTTAATTGTTTGTTTTTAGTTCTAGCTTCTTTGGTTCATTGTAAAACTGCCTATTTTGCTTTCTTAATATGCGCATGATCTACTTCTTCCAACGCTCGACATTTGTAAAATCCAGGGTTGAATGTTTAATACATCTAAAACTTTTAATTTGGTAATGAAACCTTGATTATATAAAAATGTAGCTTCAAATACTATAGTTTTTAAAGTTCCTAATTGTATAAAGTTTTTGGAACTATAAATCAAATACAATTTAAGGTTTCATTGAAATTTTAAGTTTTACCGTTAAAGCACGTAAAAAAAGAGTTCACGACTAGAGAAATATCTAAATACTTTTTTAATGCAATTGCTAATTGCAATAAGTGAGTTGTGTTAAGCATATATGTGTCACCTTTCAGTATGAACCTATTATATTCACACCACGAATCACCTCCCATGGGGCATAAGCCGTGTCGTATTTTCAAATCTGTGGAGAGTTTATGAAAAAAATATAGTCCAAATAGTTTGCATCATGACTGACAAGTTTTCTGAGTTGCTTCAAATAGCCACACGAAACATAGTATCTTTACAATTTGTCTATTACTGCATCTGTTAATCTATAACGACCTCCTAGAGATTTTTTGTCCACAAGATTTTTGCCTTTAAATTTTGATTTTAATGCCCTGTCATGTGTCTCCATCCTTTTCTCAACATGACCAACACATTCTAATGTTTTAATGTTGACATCTTTCTAAGGTTAAGATTCTAAAACTGCTTTGTATCCTTTAAAGTCCTCATCACCCAAATATTTTGTCGCAATTAGTAAATCGTAATTTGTGTCGTGCCTCTGAGCAATGGAAAATACAAAGTGCACCTTCAACTTTCATCCCCCTACTACTTCCGAAGTAATCTGCCGAACACTCAATGTTATGTACATTGTCGTTAAAATTACTTGAGTATTTCCTCTATAGTTTTTCGGCATCAACAACTTTCCCAGTGTTCACACTAACTGCTGTAATACCATTCAGAGAAACATGACCCCTTTTTTGCCAAATGCCATAGACAAACACCGGTACAATAGGACTTGCATTATTAAATGATATCATTTCGACAGCAGTAATATATATAATACCATAGACTGGCTACTTTCTGTGTCGTGTTATTTAATGCCATGCATGAACTCGTAAAATCACTTTGGTGGACGTGACAATTCATAACTAAACAAAATATTTTCGCAGTTGCTTCTCTTTTCCAATAAAAATAATAGCATATAATAGTACCCAGTGTTTACTTCATATAATTTTGAATCTTTTTAAAAGCTTTTATTTAACTTACAATGTATGTATGTATGTATGTATGTATGTAATTTGTTCGGGTGGAATCTTGCAACTCAAATTTTGAAGCTGATATCTTCCTCCCATTGAGCTGAAATTTTGTATACACGTTTAGTTTGGATGACAATGCATGTTTTGACCATTTATATTCCGATATTGCAATTAATTAAAAGATATTAATTAAAAACGTTTAACTAGTTTTGGGCACCAACTTGGATATATTTGCATTGTTGTAATAATTTTATTGTTACAACAATGACAAAAGTTGGCGTCGAAAATCGGTTTTCAGCCAAACTGGAATTTCATGACGTTGCACTATTGACAGTATTAATTAAATTTGTCTAAAAAATAATTACATTTCTACAACGTAAAAATAATCTAATTTCTACAACGTATGTAATTTTTTTACAAATTTCTATCTATTTCTCAACACTGCCAAGTTAAACTGAGATGGAGTATTGAAGAAATTCTTTAAATAATTTATCTAACTTTAATCTATGAAACTCAGACAAAAAATAATTACAGAATCGGAAAGATCATTTTTTTATGTATCTTACCCATCAAAAGGAATCCGCTAGGAAAACAATAAGAGAAAAATATTATCTAGAAATGCAATATATTTTCGATTAAAAAAAATAATTTTATAATAAAATAAAGGAATTTTTTAAAGAAATTTTCTAATTTTAAGCCTACAAGTAATTTAAATACACCTCATTTTATCACCAGTAATCTAAACACACACTACGACATGTGTCCTTAAATTTAATTACAAATAGAATCTGTTAATTGTATTTGAATTTAATTATTGATTTTTTCAAAATCAAGTTTCTAAAGATGATCTGAGCAATTTAAAAAAAAATAGATTCTTACGTAGAAGATATTCAATGTGCAGCAAAAAATTATCATTATTTGATAAAACTTTCTTTTATGATTACAAAATGCGTTTTGAGTCTTAAGCATTTTATTGATTAATACAAATATTTAAATGCCTTTTGAAGTTTTTTAATAAACAACTAAAATTTTCTTCTAATATGTTAGAGAAATATATCCCTTATCTTCAAAATATTTCAAATAAATAATATATTCTTTAAGTTTTTCAAAAATAGTCAAAATTTTAATTAAACATTTAATAACTTTGTCATTTATGAAGATAATCTCACTAAACCTTTTTTTTTTCGTGTGTAGAACAATGTTACCCAAAATCTGCACGAAGATTGAAAAAATTGCTTAAAAATTACGGATTTAAAAAAATTGTGTTTTTAGTCTAATACCATTTTGCGAGAATTAATTCAGCTAAACCAGGGAGGGCGAACCAGCGTTCAATGAGTTGAACAGGCTGAGAAACCTGTCCAGAGATAACTAAAAAGTAAAAAATAAATTAAATGTAAAAAAACTTTTTTAAGAACAAGCTTTTATTTAAACGCGCTAAAAAGAATAAAATAAACTTTTCCTTTAAAACTTTTTTTACTATCAACTTATAACGTCATTACACAATTTATATGATATAAAAGCTTGTCGCGAGATATACCTGTGTAGATAAACAAGTAAAATAAATAACTTGACCTGATTGATTTTGGTTTTTAAAAATTCAAACTAAGTAAATATGAGTTCTTAAATATTGCGACAAGCTTTTATATCATATAAATTGTGTAATGACGTTATAAGTTGATAGTAAAAAAAGTTTTAAAGGAAAAGTTTATTTTATTCTTTTTAACGCGTTTAAATAAAAGCTTGTTCTTAAAAAAGTTTTTTTACATTTAATTTATTTTTTATTTGATTAACTACTGTTTTAATAAACCTGGTATTAAGAAATGTTTGAATAACATCACAAAAGTCACAACATGTCACCACCAACTTTAGAACCAAACTTTGGATTTGGTGACCAAAATTTATGTGAATACCTTGTTTTTTACATTTTATTTATAATAAATGTGGTTTCAAAGCACAAGAAAACAGTAGAATGTTCATTATTTCAAAAAAAACTTTCAAATGAATCTAAAAGGAAACATACTCTTTATTTGACTTACCTAAGCTTTTAAAGTTGAATTATTCATGTATAATTTGAATTCATTATTCTGACTTATGACGCATATAATTTCTGGAAAGTTTGGGGTTTTGTACCTTTGTACGTTTTTAAACGTTTTATTATTAAACATAAACATGTTAAAAAGGTTTTGATAGAAACAATGTTTCCAATAGCAGAAATTCGTAAAATATTTGAAGAGGTAAAAAACAACACGCGAGATTCCAGAAAGTAAACAAACAGCTACAATTATTCACTTCACTTCTTTCCTGAACAAGTTACGGATCAAAATAAATCCTTTTAATCAATTTAAAATATTTGATGAGGCTGAAAAGTAGCAAGTGTCTTTTGTTTTGAAATGAAAGGGGCGTGGCAATCAGCTGTTTTTGGGTTTGACGGATGTAAACAAATTTTAAAAAAAATATTAAAAATACTTCTAATTTAACTAGAACAAAAATTTAAATTGCAGTAGAAAGAGAAAGAGTGGTATTTTATTTTTCAATCAAAATTGAAAAATCGATTTTTGGATCGACTTTTGTGAAGTGACCCCTTAAGAAGATATATATTTAAAAATAATTTTAAATTAAGAGTTAAATGCAGTTTGAAATTTTATTAAGCTTATTCATTGCTTGTGTTGAGTTGCTACCAATTTTAAATAATATTTCAAAAAATTATATTTATTTATCTTATTTTTTTCTCTTTAATGATCAGAAATTGGGATACTTTTTTTAATTTAAGATTAGTATACTGACATTCTGAATACAATTGTCATTTTATTTCTAATGCTGTCATTCGTATTTAATTTTCTGAATGTTTTAAGATGCATATTATTACTACATTTGCTTCAAAATAAATGTTGTTTTGCCATACTAGTCTAAGAAGTAATTTTTTTAAATAAAAATTAACAGTGTAGGTTTTAAAGGACATGTAATCATAAATATTGGTTGTTTAAAATGACGTGACAAATATATTTATAAGTAAAGAGCTTATAGAAGGAATTCAATTTATAATTTATCACAAACATTTTTTTCCCATTGCTCCCTATGGCTCATACAAAGGTATTAGCTTTACTCCAAAGTTAAAAAATGCTGAAACGATACATTTTAATATATATTTAATCTGTCATAATATATTGTTAAGCAATGGCAAATTGTGAATAAAATAGTTGTAAGAAAATACTCACAGAAAAATCTTTTTTCAGTATTTCAGCTACCAGTGTGGAGTAGTTGTCTTGTTCTTATTATTACACATTGAAAAATCTTTCCTCATGTGTTTTCCTGCTCATGCTTACTAATAATTTTCACTTGTTATGATGAAACAAATATTCAGTATAATTGTTCACTTGATTAAATTTGTAAGACAATGCAATGAAACTAATTTTTTTTCTTATTTTATATTGTAGTGACACCTGGAAGAGTGCAGGACTTTGGATGTCTAATGTCAACAAACACCACTCGATCTAGACCAAAGAGATCACCAACTTTAGTTGGACATTCTCACCTGTTATCTAAAGTCGAGCATCCCACTTTCGATTACTCAGTGCCAACAAATGTTACCACTCAACTCGGACAGACAGTCTATCTGCATTGCAAAGTGCACAACTTAGGGGATAAAGTAGTAAGTACAATTTTTTTGATGTTACGATATTTATAGCGCATAGTAATTTGCAAATAAATTAAAATAAGAACATAACTTTATAGTTGATTTTCAGTGCATTGATCTATCCAGTTCATCTATGTTCATTTATATTTTATTTATATGTTCTGCCATTTAGTAAATGAAAATGAAAGTTTGTAAGATTAAATATAATTTGACTGTTGTGGCTATCTGTGTTAGCATTAGGATTCTAATATCCTATTTTTTCCCCTATCATTCTCACTTTTAAATTTTGAATACATTAAATTTTATTTTTCACGAAAGCTGGACATTTAATTTTTTTACATTCTGCAAACTTTATGATTATCTAAAATTAAATAAATCACGAAGCATACGGTATATGAAGCTAAAAAATCTAAGCCAAAAATGAATGAAAAAATATGTAGATAAAAATTACGTGAACATATAGAAAGAAAAAAAAACGGCTGCTAAAAACATCTTAAAATGCTTCTAAAAGTCACACATTTTTTTTAAAAAAATTAGAATTTATACCCATAATATATATAAATGTGCTAAAGATACAATTTTCAAATAATTGAAAGATAAATAATTTTAAGACTTCCTTGAAATTGAAGCTAAATAAATTTATTTCATGCAGAATGTTCTAAAAGGTGTTTTTTCTAGGTTTAGAAATCTAAAAACTATAGTATTTAATAACGAACATAAAATGCATATGTTAAGAGTCTTCAAATGTAACCAATTTTGAATACGTAGTATATAACGGTTACTAAGTGTATTAAAATTAGAAATTATTTAAGTCTGTGTTTGAAAAACTATGTAGATTCGTTTTTTCATTCTTTTAAAAAAAACATGTTTAACCTTAAAAGTTTTTTTTTTGCTATTGTAAAAATTGTAATTGCTAACTGATAATATGTCATTATTAACCTTTGAAACACACAAAACAAAATATGTCCATGAAACAGTTTTAAGCGTCATCGAAAACAATCCAACTATGCCTACTACTGTGGTTAGATTCACTTAAATGTGAAGCATAAAACAACTTAAAGAAAAGAGTAAAAAAAATATCGAAAGCAATAACAACGAAAACCGAATTTTATACTACATATAATAGTGTACTTCTATTATATTCAATATAACATAAAATTTATCTTCATAAACGCTGAATACATAGTTTCCAAAATGCTTCCTAGCGACATCTATCGACGGGTGTGTCAGATAGTTCACAGAAACATTGATTCATCCCATACAAGTGTTCATAACCTTCACCTTTACTATTCTATCAGCATATTAATCACATATCATTTATGCACTTAATGGAGAGGGAAAACAGCCAAATTCCGCCAAAAAGAAAAATTAAAACGCGAATGCAGATGGAAAAAAAATGTTGCAAAAAAATGTGAAATAAAAAAAAAATCGACTTTGTACCATGACGCCCGAAACAGTCACGATATTCGTGCATTCAATCAGACACTTAACGGTTGCGACAAAATACTGTAAATATTAAAGAAAAGAAAGCATTGAGATGAGAGGTTTGGGAATAAATATTTAAGGTTTCAAAATGAGCAAGTGCACGAAGCGGATTGTTTTCAACACGCAAAACCAATGGCCATGAAAACTTACAGCATGTTAACGTTCTGCTTAGTATGCATTGCCAATATTATAGCTACACTGAATGGGTAGTCAGGAATTTTATTATAAAAAAGTTTTGAACTTTTGTTATTGCAAGCAGAATGGTGTATGTATTAATATGACTTGCATTTTTTACCTGGAATTCTCCAATACATGTATTAGACTTGATGCATGTTTTAACATACTTTAATGTATAAAAATAATGTATATTATTTCATTTTCAATGTTTTTAAAAAGCTGTAATCATGTGGAAGGGCAGCAAATTTGTTGCTGATATCCCTTAATAATATTTATCATTTGAGTTATTCTATATCGTATTGAAGGATTTTTTTTTTCTTTTTGACATTTAGCGTTTGCTTGATACTGCAATTTTTTCGGCCAAAAGCAACTGAGAAATATGGATAAAAGTATATATCACAATTTAAACAAAATTTATTCATGTGATTTAATTTTTTCAACATAAAATATATTGTACCTCAACGTAATACACACACACACACATATATATATATATAATTATTTCAATTTGTGTATCTTTTTTTCATAATTATAATTCAATATTATTCAAAGGGGCTGGACAATAATAATGCTAATTATGATACTAAGTAATATAAATTAAATTGAATATAGTCTAAAAAATCTCTTCGATACTTTATAGATATATAATTCAATGTCCCAGAAATATTTTTTTGATAATTGTAACAGTATTTTACTGCAAGTGGAAAATAAGGGAAATAACTATTCAATTTCCAAAAATTATTCAAGCAAAGTTTTTCATTCTTAAGCATTTAAGCAAGAATATAATATTAAATAAATCCTAACCCCTACCATTTGATGAAACAATCAATAAACAGAAAAAAGAAACTTGGCGTAAAGAAAGTGAAATTGTCTTTTTTGAGTGGTTTAGGCAATTTAGAAAAGCTGTTTAAGGAAATCCACTCTCACAGAAAAAGACTAGATAGATACGTTTTTTTTAAAAAAAAATCTTAAAAGGGGTATTTGAAAAGATTTCAAAAAACAATGAATAAATTATGCTTTAGTCTAGTGAAAATCTTAAAATTTTAGAATCAAATAAATATTTTTAAGCGAACAATATTTCTTTTATCGGCAGTTTAAATAGCCATATATAAAATTGTTCATTTTTCAAAACATTTGGAATAAAAATTAATTTAAAAGTACAGTTATAATTATATAGTAAGTAAAAGCAATACAATAAAATGTGGCGTTGTTTGAAATTCTAATTCCAAACTTTCATAGAATATTGTAACCACACCATAAATACGTAACAGAAAGATCAAACAAGTTTTTCCTCATTTTTGTCATAAAGCATATTCAAATAATATGCCAGAATTGTATTAACGCTAATTCAATGCTATTTAGAATCGCCTGGTATACTTTAGGAAATAAAATGGGTAAGGTAAATAAATCTTAAAATACGCGATTGTTATAAAAGGAATATGTAAAATCCTCTTAAATCTAGAATGTAATTATAAATAAAAGGTACTAAAGTACAAAAAAAAACAATGTATTTGATTTCTATGTATTTATTACATTTTTCGCTTTTATTTTTCGTACTTTCCTTGTGTTACGTAAGCCTTATGAGTGAAAGAAGTCAAAAATTGTAAGTTAAATATTTATTTTAAAGTAATTTACCTGAAGCAATGCTAACATTTTGAAATAAAGAAGGAATAGATATACATGCTTAATTTTGAATCTTATATATATTTCTAATGTATTATAGCTAGAATCACAATCCTTTTAGAATGACGGATTTTAGTTAAAATATGTTATTTATATATGATATTATTTTCTAATGTATTAAAAATAATAAAAATATTTATTTTAAAACACGTGAATTCATTGATGTAAATTGCTTAAATTGATGTATTTATTAATAAGTCTTCTTACAAAAAAAATATTAATTTTTCCCTTACTGTTGCATTTTTTGTACATTTTATTCGTGTATTGCGTATGTTAAAGTTATTCATAAATACACTATTTGGAAGAAAGCATTTGCTTTTAGTAGTTTTTTCAGCAAAAAGGATGTTTCTCCGCTTAATAAATCATACAATTTGAACACTTCAATGAACTGCATTAAAAGCCCTTTCGCACTATTTAACCCTTAAAATTATTTTCAAGAAAATACATTTGCTTTTCTCTCAAATTCTGATATCGTTTAGATCCATCCACTAACTGATAAAATAAGATGTTTGCTTTAATTAAAAATTTAATAAACCAATACTCAAATTTAAACCAATACTCAAATTTAAAAACACAATCAATTTTCATTTTACTCACTATTTAAATGGGAAATACCATCTTACGTTAACAAGGTGCAATCTACTTGAGCTATATCTTACCATAACATTTGTTTTTTTCTGTGTGCAGTATACTTTTCTTAATTAGTAGAGTTAACATTCATTAAATATGGGTTTATTATAGTAGTAGTAATGCTAATTGAAATATATTTACATTTTATTTTAAAATAAAATAAACTATCCCATAAAAATGAAATAAAACAAAGTATGTAAAGTTAAATCAAAATGATCTCCTATACCCCATTCACGACCGGGCGAATTTTCCTGTTAAGCCTAACTCCGGTCAAAACCTCACAAAAAATTAATACTGTAATAAAATACGGGGAAATTTATAGTTTATAATCGCTTAAAACTTAGATTACTCCGGTAAGATCATGGGCAAAAGAATGGGGGAAACGCAACCTCAAATATGATACCTTAGGCCCTGAAGTGATCCCATATATGTAATCAGGGTTCTGAAAGAAATAAATTCGTTACAGTTTAGCTGCTGTGCTTTACTTTATCTTACGAAGTAATGAGATGGATTTTAATACACTTTATATAGAAATTATAAATATATACAACGCATATTTAACATCCTTTTTTGTCCTTAAATGGATGTAGGATGTTTTGAAAAAAATGAGTAAAGTAAATCTCTTATGATAAGAAAAAATAAAAATTAGATAACACTCTCAGATTTTATTAAAGGACTTTAAACCTTTCTTGAAAGCATTGTTCTTTACAGATACACTCAATCCTAAAAAATATTTGAAGTACTTTTTTTTTACTATTTAGCAAAGATTCTCGATGAAGTTCGTTGATAAAATGTTATAATTGGTGCGGATGCTATCAATATAAAGAACTGGAATATGTGCCCTTTCTTATATGTCGCTTTTATAGTATGATATTTATATGTTAGGTGTACCTTAAAAATTTTAAAAATAATTTCTTATTTCCTTATAAAATTATAATAGATTGTAATGAATTATTACGTAACTTATTTTCAATACAATTCTAACTGCAGTAACAAATGTATTTTTTATATAAAATGCTTTCATTGTATCAAGACATTTTTGTCCTTATTTCAGAAGACATAAACCTCCTTTCAATAACATATCGTTAAAATTCTATTTAAACTTTGTTGTTTATGGGAATTTTACAGTATCTCACCAAATGTTTATCACAAAGGTATCCTAATATCTCTTATTTTGATGAATTCACGTGCATTTTTAGACATTTTGATTTTCCATTAGCATTTCATTTTTTTTAAATGCTAGTAATTTTTTTCAATATTTATTTACGCATGTATATGTATTTATACGCACATAAAATATACTACATAGATTCTGCTTCACAAATCCCATATTAAATTTTAGTAGTGTTGTCTAGAGATTTTTCTTTTTGTTTTTAAGTTTGTTACGCTATTGACTGAATGACTGGTTCAAAAAGCACTGATAATTTCCATTGCTATAGTGTTGAAAAAGCTAACGTTTTTGCTCAATAATTATTATAAAAAAGGAAATAAACTTTAAAAACAACTCAAAAAATATATATAAGTTAGACGCAATTAAATGGGTTTTGTGCAAAAAAAAATCCATTTTTTCATCTGAATAAACTGTTTTTAAGCTGTAGTTTAAGCTCTAGTTAAGACTTTGTTCTAACTAGGGATAACCATTTCAATTTTGCAGTTGGTTAAACTTTTACCTGAAGCAGACGTGCTTGATACTGCATTACTTCCCATTCTACTTTAAGCTCCCTTTCCACGCTACGTCGAAGAGAAAAACAAGGCAAAGAACAAAGAACTGAAGGGGAAAAAAATTATACATGTTTTGTTTGTGGTGTTCAATCCTAAAAAGTTTTTTCTCTTTTTTTATTTTTTTATTCTTGTTTTGTACATTTGGTATCCAGCGGATTTTCTTATCTATTCTACTTTGAGTTTTTATTTCTTTAGACCGGTTGTAAGTTTAATCTTTTAACTACGTTTTTTTCTGGTAATTTCTTTTTTCCGATCTTTTCTTCAATGCATTTGAGACTTATATTACTTTCGCCCTCCATCTTCGTGTAATAGTTTCTTGTACGTTAAGTGCGTTGTTTTTTTTTATTTGGAAGAAGGGGATTATTCTTGCTTTATCTCCTTATTTAAGTTCTACAAAAAATTATTTTGTGAAATGAATTAATATTTTCTGATTATTTTTGTCTAATGAAATCATGATGGTATTATTGGGACATGAACACATTACATATATATAAGTTGTATACACACACATATATGTGCATGTGTGTGTATGTGGAAAAATCCATATATATATATATATATATGCATGTACATATGCATGCATGTATATTATACAAAATTTATTGAATACTAAACATTAAAATAGAACTTTGAAATTCTTGGAAACAATAAGGAGATAGATGTTGCAGTATTGTAATTGTATACTGCTTTAAAAAAAATGTATGGAACATAATGGGGAGAATTTCTAAATCCATTATTTATAAGAAAATATACCATACCTAAAGAAGCATTTGAAAATACTTAGAAAATAAATTGAAAGTAATCGAAGCAAATAAAAATAAACCAGTTGTTGCTAGTTTTAGTGATAACTTACACAGTCAAAAAATAGTACGTATTAGTAAAATTATCAAAATAACAAAAACTGTAGTTACAAAAATAATTAGAAACTAAAAATATTAATAAGAACTAGAATTATAGGAATACTATTAAAGATAATTTTGCAATTTTCCACCATATAAAAATGTCACTTCAATAAAGTTTTGGAATCTTTCATTTTTATAATTGCAGTATTATCATCTATCATTTTAGAAGGGATGTTTTAAAGATATTGAAAATCTATGAAAAAAGAATATTAGCATTTTACTTCATGAAAAAAGTTATCCGATTAATCTAGAATCAACAAATTATCTTATAAAATTTAGAATTACTATACAGATCGTTATAAATATAATTGTGATAAAGTACTTTCATACAAAGCAGTAATTAATGTGATATGTGTTTTCTAGATTGTTGAAAACTAGGAGTCTGTTATGGTGTATCTAGATTAATATTGTGTTGCTCAAAATTTTAAAATATTGTTATATATCTTTCCCTTTGAAGTACTGTAATAATTTTACAACTCTAGTCATCCTTCTTGTCACGTATATTAATACATAATTTAATAGCTAAGGAATTAATTTTCAAACATGTTAGACAGAATCAGGTTAATTTAGTCTAGATAAAAAATTTATATATAATTGATTTTAAATACTTATCATCTGCATTAAATTCTGAAATAGGGAACAAAGAACATAAAACATATGTATGAAGAAAAGTTAATCGACCAAATTAGATAACTAACTGTTTGGTCATGAAAAGCTACTACTGGCTTAGAACAGGAAAATGGCACTAAGCTTGGTTTAATGGCATCCTATCCTTAACTTTCAACAAAAACTTTATATTTAACAGAATAAGAATAAATTCAATATAAACAAAGATTGAAAGTCACTTATGCCTAACACAAGCACGTGTGTTCAAACAGTAACGTATTAAAATAAAGCCAATTTAGAGGAATATTATTAAATTTTAACTATAAATATAGAAGAAAATTTGGCAAATATCAAAATGAAAAATGACAATTGCATGAATGTATGACATAAATATATGACAATTGTACGTCTTTTCATGAAAAATAACAATTATGAAAAAACAAACTGCAAATATAAATTAATAGAATTTTAAAAAAAAAGAGAAAATTGCCAAATTTTAAAGTGAAGAATAAAAAAAGCTAGGATAATCTGATATATATATATATATATATATATATATATATATGTATGTATGTATATATAACTGCATACCATAACGTATAATATATATATATATATATATATATATGAATCGTTCGTATATATATATATATATATATATATCTGATATATATATAAAATTCTCGTGTCACAGTGTTTGTAACCAAACTCCTCCGAAACGGTGTGGCCGATTCTTATGAAATTTTGTGCGTATATTCAATAGGTCTGAGAATAGGGCGTAAACTATTTTTCATTCCGATATTGTAATTAGTTAAAAAGATATTGATTAAAAAACTTTAGAACGCTTAATTGTCTTAACCCTGCGCGTTATTTTTCCAGCCTAGCGTCGTGAATGAACAGAGGGTGAAATCTTTGGGTATTCTCGACGTTATTTAAACAGCCATCCGATTTTTGTTGTTTAAATCAGACAAAAAATAATTACAGAATCGGAAAGATCATTTCTTTCACCATGATACAGTATAATTTTTTTGAAAAATAATAATATTTTCTATTTTTTATGATTTTTTTTAAAATCGAGTTAAGACTGATGCGTTTTTATGAATAATATTTTTCTAAATCGTTGCGTATGAATTTATTTTCGTGTTATTAAAAAGGTATTTTGTGTTAGATAAGTTCATGCGTTTTTCTTTTTGAATCAGTCATTTAAAAAAATTAAATACTAAAAACTTTTTTTTCTATGATTTTTTAAAAAATACTCAAAACTTTAACTCAACGTAAAATAGCTTCGTCATTTATTAAAATCAACGTACGAAACTTTTTTTTGCGTTTGTAGAATAATGTCGTCCAACTTCTGTATAAAGATTGAAAAACTTGCTTAAAAATTACGGATTTTAAATTTTTTTTTTGTTATTTTCGTAAAATACCGTTTTTGCGAGAAGTAATTTAAACAGTTTTTTTTTGTACATTTTTTATTTAAAAGTACTTTGATTTTGTAATTAATTTGTGAAATTTCAAAACTTTAACGTGAAAGTTAAACCCTCAAAAAAATGAAATTTAAAAAAAAAAATTCTCAATTCCGTCGAGGTTATTCACTTTGCGTTAGCTTTCTGTTTGGAAGAAGGGAAAGGTTGAGATAGCTTTGAGTCTTTCACTGATGCAGAAAAAGCGGAATTCCTTCATAACATTGCTATTTGCGGCGGGACACTCATTCATATAACGCATCACAACCAATAGTTTTTTTTTTTATTCTTAAAGATTGATTTATTGAAGAACAGTGGAATATAAGAAAAATATATCATAAAAAATATAAGGAAATATTCTGAAATATATTTTTATCACATAGCATTACTTTCTTTTTGAATTTATATTGTAAATGTGTAAATAAAGGCTTTTTTCCTTTTTTTTTGTACCTTTTTTGTTAAATCTAACACTCAAAATTAACGCAATAAAGAAATAAACAGTCGTTTCAATAGGTAACGGTAAATTTTTTTGCATTAATTATATTTGTGAAAAATCTAATCGCGTTTTTACACCGTTATCATTATTTTAAATAAGTTTATTTGCAATACATTTAAATGTATCGTTTAAGTAAATATTTTTTAAAAATAAAGTAGTATTGTTTCCTGTAAATCATTAAACGAAATTTTTCAATCGTTATGTATGGATTTCTTATAATTACAAGTAAACCATCTAAACTAAAAAAAATCATTCTTTTCTCTTTGAAATCAGTGATTTAATAAATTTATAAATACCAAACATCATTTATTTCTTCACGATTCGAATTTTTTTCCCTTCAAAACAATAATACTTTGCCTATTTTATGATTCCTTCTAAAATGAATAAATATCGATGCATTTAAATGAATATGATTTTTAAAAAGTTCATTGATCATCTAGAATCAGTAATTTAAAAAATAAAATGCTGAAAACTATCTATTTTTTAAAAAATTTTAAGAATTTTTTTTTTTTTTTTTTTTTTTTTTTACAAAATAATGATATTTTGCTTATTTTATGATTTTTTTTTCTAAAATGAACCAATTTCGGTGTCGAACATTTAAAAAAATCCACAATTTTACTTCAAAATTTAAAATAGTAGTGAAATTTCATAATTTGAAAATGTTAAACGAGAAAGCCATGACACGCACTCACGGGCCATGCACTGCACACCCGCACAAAAAATCTGGCATCAGAAAGAAAGGAGGAAATTAACATAGGGATTAAGTTATACCCTCGGTAAAAGCCCGTGCACAACGCCGGGCCATGCAGCTAGTATATATATATATATATATATATATATATATATATATATATATACGAACACGTGTGTCACAATGTTTTCTTGTATTAGAATTAGAATTTTTTAAAATTTATTTGCATCTTCTTCTATTGATGAACATATTAATAAGTACAATGTATTCTTTAATTCAGTTTAAGTTAAATGCAATAATTAGTTGTAAAAATTCTTGTTGTATCCTTGGTAAACAAATAAAATTTTAAAAAATTCAAATTTTTTTTGTACTCTTATATTATTAAGGTAAACGATTTTATTTTATCTTTATAATGTTTTATAAAGTTCATACGTATTTTTAAAAGTAGGCCCGTATATTTCTCGCAATGCTGCAATCTTTTTAAAAAAAGTTTTAAAGTATCAAAAGTACCTGAGTATTAATTATAACTTTATATTTTTTGTTTTTGATGTTACTAATATATTTTTTAAGGAGAAAATGGAAAAATCCAAATATTTTGTTATCTTATTTAATATTAAAATTTTATTCATTATCAGGGAATACAACATGGCATATATACAGTAAAAGTATTATATGAATGTAGATTATATGCTCGTGCAAGTGTTTTTGTACAGCTCGGTGAAAAAGTTTTAACTATAAAAATATAATGTTGAAAAAATTCATTTATTTTTTTTATAAAATCTCTATAAATTGAAGTTTATCTGCAACCTCACTTCATTCATTCCATCCATCAAATTTTAAACTTTTAAATGTAAATTATGGATATTAGTTATTAAAAATGTTATTAAATTTGACGCAATAAACTGTTAATGAAGGAATTTTCTTCAAATGGACAATTAATATTGCTATTTTTGATAATTGTGCACAAAATATGAAAACATACATAAATCAAAATTAATATTTAATTATATTAATACTTTGGAAATTTTGTGCTTATGTATACGCTACATATTTTCAAAACGTTTGGAACACAAATTTCTATCCTGTCAATACCATAAATTTATTTTGAATAAAAATGAAAACATAATTTAAAAAATAGTAATAGAAAAACAGAAAACGTATAATAGAAAAAATAGTTTGAAGCTTAAGATGCTAAAAATCAGGCGGCTGCTCCAACTGGGGTTTTTTCCGATATTTGGCTCTATTTGAAACATTCTTTTAAATATGATAAACTGAATAAATTCTCTAATTTTTAAGTCAATATATTCGTGCATTTTTAAAGGATTTTTTGTTCTCCATACTTTTTTTAGGCTTATTTAATTTTCAATGTATCCTTACAAAAATACAAACATTATTTCTGTTTTATAAGTTAGCATTCCTTATGGTGCACATTTTTGATTTTTTTTAATAAAAACTAGCTTTAATGACTGTATTGATAATGAAATTTTTTTTCAGATACTTTAAATATAATTTATTTTATTTTCAAAACAGTTAAAATCTTTATATCAGAAGCAAGAATCGAATAAAGCCAAATAGACATTTCAAAATGAATATTCTTCCAAATGAAAAGTCATAAAAAATATAAAAAATGTATCAAATAAAAAAACACTAATGTATGTTATAAAACAAGGAACAGTTATGTAAGCAGATTATGAGCATGCTTCGAGATAATTTTTTTTTACAAAAGAGATTTTATGAGTAACAAAACCCAATGCGTTATTTCTTTTACGCGTAGGATTTTAATACACTGTTTTATAATGAAGTATTTTTAGGTAGATTTCAAAGCCCTTTTAAATTGAATAAGCATAAATTCACTTCAGGTCCTTCTCAATAAAAATTAATTTACTTTTATTTTTTTAAATAGTAATGAAAAAACTTGTTATAAAATCCAATAAAATTATCCTTTATATAAAATAATTTTAAAATTTATGTTCTGTAAAATTTATTAAGAATTAGAAATATGAAAATATTTTATATTAAAATAAATTACTGAAATGCTTTTAATACTTCGCACATTAAAGACCTGCTACAGCCCAACGCAGTCAATGATACAAGCTTAATGATCAATTATTCTCATTTCGAATCGAGAATTTTGATATTAATCTCAGCAACAAAGTTCACTCTACTTTCGGGTGCAGGAATGAGAAGAATTAGGTGTACAACAAAGTGAGATTTTCACAATCTCACCCAGATTTTAAAAGCCATTTTTTACCGTAAAATCAGCTAAACCAGTTTTACATATCAAATAGTTTGACACCAGTGAGTTGAAAGTCCAAATAATGTCAAAAATAAACATAAACATAATTCATTAAAAAAATGTGAAACTTATAGGCTTATGAAATAGAAAAAGAATATGTAAGAGAGATTATAAAATAATATGGATGGAATTTTTTAAAAAGAAATAAATATTTTTTATTTTAACTTAAAGAGAATGATTTTTTATCATAATATTATTCACTGGTCGAGATAGCAAAATTCGACCGGAGTGTGGAGAGTTTGAGTCCCTGAGTCGCTAAGAACTCAACGTTTAAAAGAGGCTAATATGCAATAAAACTATCCATTTCAATGCTCCCATTGGCATAGAGGGGTAGTTTAGAGAGGAGGGCACCAGCTTAGAGCTTTGTTTTTGTCACATGACCGAAGCTCAAAACTTCGAAGTCCGTCGCCAATAGCCTTCTTAATAGTGTGACATGAATATAACTCTCAATTATTCCGACGTGTTTCATTTTAGAAAATAATTCTTGTTCTCTCAATGAGAGAATCAACAACTGAAAAAATTATACTTGATTAGTTCATTCATTTTCAAATGTGTGTTTCTTTTTGTGGATTCAAAAAACTACATGCTTAAATAAATACAAGCTTCAAATTTTTAAAAATGTAAAACATGCATTTATTATTGCATCCTATAATTAACGTAAAACATTTCAGCAAATACTTATCTATACTCATAAAAAAAATCATTTTTATGCGCAAAATAATTTACAAAAAATGTAAATTAAAATAATTCATTTCCTGAAAATAAACAATTTTCTAACTAAAATCGTATTAGAGCTTCAATGCTTTAGTTTCTTCAAAATGTTTTGTAATGGAATATTTCATACTATTTTCATTTTATAAGAAAGCTGTAGAAATATAATCAAAATTACCTATGCACAAAAATACTCTTTAAAAAAAAACTCTTGTCAGAAAGGTTTAAAATTAGAAAAAAAAATTGTAAAAACAAAAACTTATTTCTCATTAAAATCAATATCGTCAAGTTTCATAAAGCTAAAAAAAAAAAAAAAAAAAAAATCCAAATCCTCTTATACATATAAAAAATTATGTTTTCACTCTGTAGCTTTCTTCTAAAGCCTTTAAACGTAAAAAAAGAAACCAGAGCTTTGAAAAGAAGTGTTGGGATAAGAAAAAAGGAGGCAGGTATCAGATGTGCTGAAAGACAGAGAAGAAAACAGATGGTTCTTCGTCAGATACAAGGCAAGTCGATAATGCCCGCTCATAGTCTGTATATGAGTGAGAAGAATCTTTTTAGTAACATTTTTTTTTTGTGCTTTTCTTTCTGGTTTTCTTCCTTTCCAATACAGCAGCTTCTATTCTTATGTATTGTTCACTTTCTAACAGTGGTTTTCTATCAAGTATCGTAACAAATTTTGTTTGACCATTACTCTAGCAAAATAATAATATAGATGTTTCTGTCAGTTCGATACAGTTGTGAAGGATCGGCCGTGTAATAAACAGACGAAAGTCAAATTTTTTCTCAGTAAAATTATCCATTTTGCGTCTATTTGTTTCCAAAAAGCAAATGCATTTATTATTGATTTAAGGCACTACTACATTTAAAGCAAAACATAGTTTTATTTTAATAATTGAAGTATTTTCAGTTTAAATTTACATGAAGTTCACTTTGAACAAAACAGAAAAATCTTTGATTTTTTAAAAATAAAAATTTGAATAACTTAAGCCACACACAAGTCTTAAATATTCTTTTTAATTATAACTCCCTTTCTTAAATCCTTTTTTTTAAATTTTGAGTTAGACATTTTACATACATGTGTACATGTATATATATATAGAGAGAGAGAGATGGATATACAAAAAATGCGTATATATATATATAAGTTCTCTCGTTAAATTTATCTTGAGAGTATTTTATCTATAAGGGTTTTGAGCCCTTCAAGGCTTCTTGCGCTAATTAACTTCTAGTTTACCCAACAAATGAGATATAATCATACCCTTATTTTCCCAAAACAAAAATTCTGCGTTTTTAAATTAAGGATGAACCAATTTTGCATCATCTGAATATCTGTACCAATCAGAACAGCCTGTATCGAAAATCACATGATTATAATAGCTTCTGGTTCACCATGTTTATAAAGAGTCTAAGATCTCCGGATAATACAGCTTTTTGTTCTTTGTATTGCTTGTGAGTATTTTGTTTATGCCATTCCATTATGTTTGTGATCGTCAAATAAATGTTTTTAAAATAATAGCATATTTCCTCATCAACCTATTCAACGTCTGTAACTATGAAATTAATGTATTCCATCTCAAAATATTTTAATTCGTGTTAAAAATGCCTTAAGTTTCCCATATATATACAAAAATCATATTAAATATTTATTTTATCTGATACAAATTATTAATAATCAAAATACTCTAATTCTCAACAAAATAAATTTTAAAAACTTAAATTTAATTTTTTTTTATAAAATGAATTTTATTAACTTACCATTTAATGTGAATTTTAGTTCTAAAGAGAAATACTTTCTTAATTTAAAAGTTTAAAACTGTTGTTTCACATTGAATAAATGACAAAAAATTAAAGCAATTACAGTCTGTTTCTAAATCATCATTTATCTTGAGAAAACCAGAAATGGTACATCAAAAGAAGTTCCTGCGTTTTACACAAAACAATTTGCTTAATGTTTGTTTCCTCACCCGGAAGAAACTTCAACATGTAAAGTACATCAACAGGAAGTTTTCAAGTACTTTACAGTCTCATTTCCGCATATATGCGCAGAAAACTTTCACTAATTGTCTACCTAATAATAGCAAGTCATAAAATCGTTATTCCAGAGGATCCTGTTAAGAAAACATGATATAATTACAAAAAGCATGAAAAAAAACCGTAAGGAAAAAATAAAACTTCCTAAAATCAATAAACTCTCGGGCAAAATTAACTCGTATCAAAAGTTTATCTCGGTTGATAGGCCTCGTTTGAGAAGGTTATTTCATTTTCAGGTTTTGGTTTTTTGGCTTTGAATACTTTTTTTACCGTATAATTTTTTTTAACTGTAATCAGCATCACGTTCTTGCCCTATCAAAAAGAACGTTATATATATATATATAGTTCCGACCCTTCATTCATAAATACTCATCGTTCCGTTAAATTCACGCCTCATTGGTCTTCGACAGTTTCCAACATAATTACTTTCCGTATCGTTTGGTGACCGCCTTGTTGCTATCGTTAAAAAAATGACTTAATTTATAAGTAATTGAAATAAGCTGTCAGAGTTGAAGACTTGAAGAAACTGTTACTCCGTTTTTGCAATAGTTTATATAGTCATTAATTATTTTGAAGAAGTTTTAAAATTGTATGAGGCATTCAATCGCTATTAAACTTTTTTCCTCTAAAAATAAATGTTTTGAGTTTTCTCCTTGCCAATACTATAAAACGTATGGATTTTATAAAATTAAACATGCATAAATCAAAGCAAATCATTTAACATAGATGTTTAAATAAATATTTATGTTAAATGCACATATGTAATATATTTTATTTAACACAAGTATAGTACATATACAGGCATCCCAAAAATAGCGCCGAAACTCAGAACACACAGATTCCTCGTTGGAAGTACATTAAAAAGCCCAAATAATTGTAGTACGATCCATAGATTACGACAAAAATACGGTACATGATGATGAATGAATCATGACGCATGATAATGCACGATGAGGCTCCGGCATATTTCTGTGTTCTTGTACGTGATTGGCTGAATGTAACATTCTACGGCCACTGAATTGGACGTGTGAGTCCAGTTTAAGGGTCCCAACGATCCCCAAATCTCATTCTATTGGATTTTTTTCTACTGGGTCATTTCAAGGAATCGGTGTATTGAGACGCAGTGACTAAAAAATAGACATAGCTGCTCGTCAGCTTGCCGCTCATCAGCTTGCCGCTCATCAGCTTGCTGCTCATCAGTTTGCTGCTCATCAGCTTGCTGCTTGTACATTGAAGGACACCTTGCTGGTGTGATGTGCGAACTCATCCATTTCCACGGCGAGCTCAATTTGACCTCAATATGCACGACAGACACATTGAATATCTACCTTTTATTAAAATATTTCCATATACTGCTATCTAATACGGTGTTTTTCCTTACACCGGCTATGCCGCTATACTTTGTATTCGTATTTTCTCGTTAACTATACAAGTACAGTGCTTTAGGCATTTTTTGTGTACTTCAAAGGAGGAATCTAGCTCGCAAAATTTGAGATATATTTTTGGAAGATATCCTGTTTATTTTGTTTTTAATTCTAAACAGAAAGCAACATAACCTTTAAATCGTTATTCATTCAAAGCATTATACAATCTAAAATATGCTTGTAATTCATTTACAAATGTAATATATATATTGCCCTTTAAGTTCATTCATTTATTTTGTATCGTCTTCCAGTTGAAAATATTGCTTATATGATGTTTTTTATCAAGACATAAACGTATTTTTTAATCATTAGTTCCTTATACTCAAATGAAAAAAACAATTTTAAGCTTTTGTAAAATTGAATCAGTTTAAAAGAATTACAAATGTACAATATGACAAGAATTTAATTATTTAATGCCTGTTAATAATCACTTCATTTTTCAAGTGGCAAAAAAAATCATTAATTTGAAAATTAAGAAACACTTAACAACGGATTACTTTTATCCTTTCCTTGTTGCTCGGCTTCGTTAATATTGTTTTAATAAAAACTGGTGAAGGTTTTTTTTCTTCAAGTCTTATGAATGCATGGTTATTTGAGTTATTAATGCTGATCATAATAAAAAAAATTTCTACGAGTTATTTCAATTAGAAATGAAGTGTATAGTAATGACATTCAAACTTGAATTCCTATTTATAAAATTAGTAATGGAATGAGATATATTTCACTGAATAGTGGTTTACATCTTTACATAACATATTAATGTCGATTTAATTTTTAGAAAAACCAATATTTATGGAAAGAGTCACAATCTAATACTATGAGAGATATAAAAAATAAAATATAGACGATTAAAATTATTTATGTGTAGGTAAAAATCAAATATATATTAATTACTTTTCTCTCAATAGTGTCTTTACTAAAAATGAATAATATTTTTTTTTCTTCAATACTTTTAGGCAAGAATTTTACGTCCGCATTTTAATAAACTTAAAACTATTTAATAATGTATTGCCCCAATTATTTATTTAAGGATTTTTCCTAATTATAGCATATTGTAATTTTATACCTATAGGTGGAAATTAAAAAAATCCTACGCAAAAAGAAAATGAACTATAATTTTATTTTTTGAAATATTCTATTTCTTATTAAATTCTTAATTTTGAAGTATATTGTAAACTTTTATTCGTACATCTTCCTGAATCATTTAATAGGAATGAAAATCATTTTAAAAAAATGACTTCGTTCAGAGTGTATTCGGAATTTTAAAAAATATTTTAACTTTCTGGAAAATTTCTCAAGGAATAAACTTATGTGTATGTATCCATACTATTTTGTAATAAACTTGTTTTTAGAGCACAGGGACAAATTTTGTTTAGATCAATTTTTAAAATCCTGCAAGGATGACAAGATTCATTGAACAATTGAAAAATAATGAACTAATTTTATATTTTATAGGAACGAAAACTGTAAAAAATATTCGTAATTGCATTAAAATACAACAATTACCCTGTAAGTAATGATGAAATAATATATCTGTTATTTTTAAGACATACTACTGCATCGACAATTCACTTAATTATATTCATCGCGAAAGATGACAATCAAAGTTTATTTCGTTCCGCCCCCTTAACTAGTATATAACATATCTAATCAGTTGATCCAATAATTGGAAAAGGACGAAAAAGTGTATATGAAGATTTAATTATGTCCTGATATCGGTGAAAGGTATGAAAAAACAAAGATGAGGAAAGCTTGTTAGTTACGAAATACGCCCTGCTGTTTGCGGATTATGTGATGAAATTATCAACCTTTTATTAGCGAATTCTCAGTATCACGCATCTTCTATTAAGAATTAACATAAGGAGAAAAATGTTTTGGAGAGATATTAAGGAATGTGTTAGATTAGAAAGCTTATTTGTCGAATTTCGCATAGTTTCACTGTTGAACAATAAAGGAACTAATGTAAACAAATTTAGAAAGTTACTGGATTCTTGAAATTTCAATATCTTGATTATTTTTAGAATGCTCTATTTTAGAAAAAATATCAAAGCTGTTGAAAATATTTATTTAAAATACTGCTATTAGTACATAATAAGAATACTATTAGTCACAATAATTTCAAATTATCATATAATTATAAATAGATCAGTGCACGCGATATTTAAGGTAATTTTTTTTAAAATTTTTATATTATAGTATATATATATACATAATTAATTAGTTTTCCTGTTATCTTAATAAAAATAATGAAAAAATATCACCTTAGCAGAAATAATTGCATTTTATATTTTGCAATGAATATTCTTATGAAAAACTGCATTGAAAAACCACAAATATATATTATTTTTAATCAAAGAAAGAAAAGAGCAAGCAATTCTAAGAAGATAATTTAAATTAATTTTTGCTATTACTCTAAAAGCATTGAATATTTAGAATTATTGAGCAATTTTGGGTACAGTTTCTGCAATTAGCACAAATTTTAATCATAAGCATTACACTTATTATTAGAATGTATTATTTTTTAATTTATTTTTAATGTTTAATATTAATGTTTTGTTTTTAATTAAAAATCTTTCACTAATTCCTTATTTGAATGTAAATTTATGCTCTAATTCAATATCACAAAATCACAAGTACTTATATTTAAATGAAGAAGTAAGAGAGTATAAGCCATAAAAAAGAAAATCAAAAGTATAAAGAGAAAAATAAAAACCTTAATTTGAAATGCATATGTACATACACCGAAGAGCCAAAACATTACCAACACCTACTCAATAACGTGTTGCACCACTTTTTGCCTGTAAAAAAAAATGAAAATCTCTTAGGCATGGATATCACAAGTTCTTGATTGATGACTGAAGAAAGTTTGCACCAATTGTCCAAGCAATGGTTGCGCTTAGACGGGATATTCCAGCGGGAAAATATTCGAATACTCTGAGCTGCCTTTATATAAAAGTCTAAATGTGCCCTATCTTATTAAGTTAGGCCGAGTTAGGCTATAAGCATTTTAATAGGAATTCATCTTTATGATCTTCGAACCCTTCTAACACAAGTCTAGCATTTTAACATGAGACAATGTCCTACTGGAAGATCCCATGTCCAGTTGAGAAAACAGACGTCATATAAGGGTGCAACTGATTTGAAATTATTCGGAGATAGTCTACTACTGTCACTGTCTGTTCTACCACAACTAAGGTTCACATATGAAAACGTTCTCCAAAGCATAATAGTGCTGTTACCAGCCTGCGTACATGGAGGAAGCAACTATTTGACTGTGGAAGATGGCGTATCCTGAGAAAACTATTGATGGGATGAAAGATAAATCATGATTAGTCCTATCTTAAAACTCCATCCACTTATTTATGATGACGTCTTAACGTTTCTGAGCCCACTCTAGGCATAAATGGCAACAACGCTTGGTCAGCAGAGGCCAGAGTGAGACATCTGATGTGCAGTCCAATATCCAACAGTGTTCACTGAGCTGTGTGTTAAGAAACACTTGCACTTGGACCTCCCTCGTATTGGGCAGTCACCTAACTCAATCTCTAGTGACATTTTTGCTTTATTAATCAGGACTATTCCTGACATTTTTCTGATGATGCAGAGACGTCCAACGGCTAGATGTCACACTAAACACAGCGGAGCACAAGCAGCCTACAAGTCATGCTGTTTCAGAGATACTTGATCTGAGTCTTCGAATCAATACAATCTTCCCACTTTCGAATTAACATAGACAAGTCGTCTTTCACCTCACTTGCAAAAGTAATTTTAAAAATGATAGCTTACCTTCTTCGGCAGCAGTTAAATACCCTTCTCTCATAATCACAAGGCTTCCACGTCATCCAGATAAGTTCATTGAAAAATGTGGAAAAGTTCCTAATTTTTTGGCTTGATAGTGTATATATACACACATTTGACATGGCAAAGTTGAAAGGAACGTAGTAGCTATCCGAAGGAAATAAGCATGAACATTTGTACTGCACATTTTTATTTGCAAACTTAGCTACATGATAGCCAAATAATGTTTGTATGAATTGGGGAAATTATACTGTAAGGAGAAAAATAGCAGGAAAGAAAAGATTTTATTAACATAATTTAAAAATTAGACGCTTCGCATCGCTTCTCTACAGGAACAGTTTGAGAAAAAAGGCAAAGGAATCCTTACATTATATCAGGTAGAGCATTACAATGGAGTGATTAAATTATAGATGTTATAACCCTTGAGTAAAGTAAAAGGAATTAGTAATTATTTTAGAAATTTCATCTTGGTGGATTTAATGAAAAACAAAGTGACACGTAATCATTGAATAAAAGTATCTGTGAATCATGCCTACTTTTCTAAGCATCGCAAAAAAATTCGTTAGAACACAGGGTTTAATACTTTTTAACGTGGGAATTGATATGAGATCGTTTATAAGAAACATGTTTTTTTAAAGCGAAGGAAGCGAAAAAAACATGTATGATCAGAACTAAAACTAATGATAAACAAACCTGACACACACAGGCGTACATATTTATATATATATATATATATATATGACTTTGAAGATCTTTTTAATTTTATTAATATCAATGATGTAATTAGGGTAATTTTAGATAATCATAGAAATTATAACCTTAATATTAATTTACAAAAAATTTAGTACTCTAATAAATTTTGTCCTTAAGGTATCCGACTACGTTCGGAGACCTATTTTTTTATTTTTCTAAAATTCACTAAAATATTTACATTTTTAATTTCATTTTTTGCACTATGATAAAAAACACAGTTATAAATAATATACATACATTAAAATTTACAAAAATTTAAAATTTTAATGAAATTTTAAAGAAATTTTAATTAATTTTTTTAATTTTTTCAAAGGCTCTATTTTTAAAAATAATTTATATTTTACAAAAAAAATTGCTGCAGCACATTTTTCAAACACATTTCTAGAGGTTGTACTACAAGTTTTAAATTATTTTCTTTTAATCAAAAGTTATAGCTAATCGAAGCTACAACCTATGAATTTCATTCAAATTTTCGATACTTTTATAAGGAAATCCAACTATAAAATCACTAAAAATTGTTCAATTTCTTAGCTGCTAGTCCAACCTCTAGATAATACTATTAATAACATTTGTGTAAAATTTCATACAAGTATCTCTATTGGCTCTTTAGGTATCACATTTGAAATATCAAGAAATTTACAAAAAAACAGTTTTGAGAAAAATGCATTTAAACTTTATAAATGTAATTTCAAAACAAAATATCACAAGTATATTACTAAAACTCTAATGATTTATATTTAACACCTCCACTCCTTGCTATTTTATTAAATTTTAACTTTCTTTGGGCCCTATATTTTTTTTCTGGCTGATTTTTAAAAAGGCAAAGAATGTTGTTTCGAGTCACTGTGCGAATGATGGCAAGAAATCTGTCATCACGCAGTGTATAATAATTTGCATTTATGCCAAAAGCTTTCAAACAAACAAATAAAAGCTTTGTTAAAAATAATGACAGCAATATGGGTACCCAAAGAAAATGTTTTCAGCTCAATAAAAGTTTCTTTCAGAACACTTTGCCGAAAAAACGCGTTAAATGATTTGTTTACATTTGTGTCACACCGTGGAGGCAATTTTATAATAACTGCTTATCAAACAACTTTGTATACACAGGTTTAACAATATTTAAAAGTTTCCTGGAAAGGCTTACACCTTTATTTATATATATTTTTTCCGGTGGCTATTCTTCATTGATACTCACACCAGCTCTCAGCTCCATTTGGGCATGGTGCATACATGGGTATCTCTCTGATGGAGCCACCGAGAAAAAATGCCGCACTTAGCAGAGCTTTGACGTGATTGGTGTTACTGCCATAATAGTTTTGAATTTTATTAATCATAACACTGGAAAGTTTTTCTTTCCCACCGAGGTTTTTCTGGCTTTTTCTAAGTTTTCTTTGCCGAATACTCACTCTTTCTTAGAAGTATATTAGGCACTCATTTTATGACACTGTTGACATCAAATAGATCTTTAACTAAAATGTATCCTTGGGAATCACCATCACACACCATAGAAATCAACATTGTTTTAAGATCTCGTGGTATAAAATCACACAAAGATTTTGTACGCACAAACAGATTCCATGATTGAAGTAAATACCAGATGAATGCAGGAACACGCATGTTCGACTAGACATTTAGAATTCTACAAAACTTAGACATAATTTCCTAATCTGGAAGTTTCCCAGTGGCGATGGATAAAGTTTCTATAGAAACTTTTAGGGAAGAATGTCCATGTATCTGTCGTCAACGGATATTCCACATTCTCCAATTGACGTGTTGGAACATTTTGTAATGCTTTTTACAACCAACACAGCAGCATTCATGACATCTTTAGCCGTTGATGTAGCAGCAGCCAAGATATTTCTTTCACAAAGTCTATATGCTCTTTTTGCCATACGGCATAACATATTCAGCTTAGCACGTAACTTTTTCGCAGACAAATGTCATCTTCCAATAACTCACATTCCACAAATAAGTTGCAAATTAATTGAAGTTTGGTTTTTAAGCTTTTTAGTAGCTGAAAAATTGACAATAAAAGTACATTTGGAGCATTTTAAAGTCACATTAGAAGTCAGTCCAAACAAGTAATCTTCATGCAGGTACAGATTCTTCTCAAAACAATTGAAGAAACACAAATTGAGAAAAACATACTTCCCAAAATATTTAAATAAAATATTCCATAACCTCTTAATGTTCAATTAAAACATTCGTTGCACTGTGAAAAATTCTTCAGTGAATCCAGTTTTTGTTCATTACAAGTTTGAATATTTGCTACTTCCAATGTTTTTGTTACCAATCTACTGTTATCAGTCCACTGTTGCATTTTCAAGAAGTTATTTTTATAGTTTTATGAACCATTATAACTTGAATTTTTAAAAGCAGAATGTCTAGAAACCATCAACGATCAAAAATTGTACAATTAAATCGAAAAAAGTTAAGTTTTTAGAAGAAATTTAGGATCAAAATTCGTAAGGCACAAATCAAAACAAAAACATGTGAGGTCAGAAGAAACAAATGTTGCCAATCGCAAGATTCGAATTAAAAGATCGAAATTGTTGCCCATCAATTAAATAATTAAAAAAATTGTCAGAAATAGTTTTTAAAATTATAATGGGTTGAAAATGCAAAAATTATCGGTAAAAAGCATGTTAAACAGACAACTTCCGGTTTCGATTTCACCACTTCCGGTTTCGAATGACAGCTGTAAAAATATTTTAAACATCTGTAACTTTTTTTCTAATTATCGCACAGACAAAACAAAGACAGATTTAGAAAGCTAATTGCTTGAACTTTAAAATGGTAAAATAAAAAGGAAATGCGATTTTTGACCGAAAATGGCATTTTCAACGTAGTCGGAT
>BMAO01019354.1:0-24589 GCA_019973975.1 Trichonephila clavata
TTAAGCGTAATTCTATTTGCATCACTTCTGTGGGGAAAAAAAGAAGCACTGTTTCACTTGGTCAACGGGTACAATGTTTTTAAGCAAGTTTATTTTCATTCTGTCGACTCTATATATATCTGCTCTTATCTTAAGCTAAAAGCGGAATGTTTCGGTTTTATTTTTGCTGATTTTTTTTCTATCGTACGGAGCTTTCACTTTAAATAAGATAATTTCGAACTTTCCGGGTAATAAAATCGTTCTCGCAATCTGGTTTCATTTACCGTGCTATACAGTTTTTACAGTTTTAATACTTTAATGTCTTTTCACCAGCATTCTTACAGAAGGTAAACAAATTTTTAAAAAGACCAATCGGTTACTGGGATAGTAAATAATAGTTTTAAAATTTTTTTTAAAAATACGCTTTATAGATAATTGAAATTTGTTCATTGTATTTGTATTAACCACGAGCGTTTTACTTTAGGGTTGTAACTTAATCTTTTAGTTGCCAAATCTTTAATTAGTCACCAAATCTAGAATTTGTCACTGAATCTGGAAATGGGATCTGGAATTAGTCGCCAAATCTGGCAATAGGAAACTGTTAATCCTTATGATCCTGATCAGGCCAATGAAGCAAAATTTTTAAATTATTGTATTGTCATCGGTTCTTGTGTGCAAAATTTCGAGAATTAATCTGACCTTTTAAAGGGGGTGAAATTCGAGTTCAAAGATTCCGTTACATACAGGTGAAGCGTGTTAAAAAGAATATATGTTGTAAGTCGATTGTTCCCGCAATGCCATTATATATTAGTTAAAATGTGTATTCTTATTCTATAATGCATTAATTAGTATGTGCTGTAGAAATTAAATATCGTGCATTTTAGGAATTTTTATTAAAGTCACATTTAAGCACCTTTTTGAATGTTTGACAATATGCTGAAGTCATCGTTAAAGAGTTGACTCGGAGACGAGGAAAACGAATGTCATTCTCAGAAGGATTTTAATTTATTAAAAGGGTCGTAGAATCGAATGCTGATTGAATTAAAGAATATCTTTAAGAACATAGGTCGGCAACCTTGTAGCTGTGGCTTCCAAATCAATCTACCAATAGGATTCAGCGTGCTACAAATAGGAATTTTTTTAAACAATTCAATTCTCGGATAATACATGCAGAGTTAGGGAATAGAGGTCAATAATATAGATATTTACAGTTTTATTACGTAATGATTTTGCATCATTTAAAGATATTTCTTAACATAAAAATAAACGGCATAAAGCATATAACTATTTCTTTAACAAAATTTTTTTTAAATATTATGTATTTTTAAACATATTTATAAAAATAAGAAATGTACACACACACACACACATGCAATATAATATTTCCCTTCATTATAGTTAAATATAAAGATAAATAAAAAAAATTTAATGCTAACCAAGTACTTGCACCGCTCTACTTTCACATCGTAAAATCAGGGATGTAATTTGTGACTTTCAATTTGACACGATTCAGAGCATTTAGTTTAAACAATTTTTTTGCAAACTCAAATATTTTTCATATGAGGAAAGATTTTTATTTAGGTAGAACCAAAAGCGGAAAGCAGAATATACATGCAGTTTTTCTCTCTTCAAACAATAAATCTCTCCAGTAATGACATTCAGTAAATAATAAAATAGCTATAAATTTGTCTTTAGAATTATCTTTCGGATTCTTTCGTAGTTCCGTAAATATTCATAATTTGTCAAATAATGTCCATTAAAAATTTATCTACAGTAGAACGTCGTTTTCTGAAAGTTTATTATCCGGAGCGTCAAAATCCGAACCAAAGTCCGGATCCGTTTTCAAACAGTGCAATGCTTAACATTTGTTTTCTGTGAGGCCAAAAGTGACGGATATTTGGGGAATTTCAGCTGCGTGATTTCGTAAACATCTGCGTGGAATATTAGGTCAGTTTGTTTCGAAGTGAAATGGTGTATACATGCTCTTTGTCGAGCTTTGTTGATGTAGAAACCTGGATGGCATGCGATGCAAGAGACTGTGGATTTCAAATGCTAAGTGATGACGAGATTGTGACTTCCGTGCAAGAAGCCAACCCTGTCGACGATGAAATGGAAGAAGACGAGGACAACAACAACGAAAGTAGAAAATGCTGACTCTTTTTCTGCGTTAGAGACAGCTATGGAGTGGTACGAACAACAATCAGAGTGCTGTTCTACTCAACTACTGCTGCTGTAGAGAATCAAAGACCTTGCATTGAAAAACGAAGGTGTACAATGGTTCAGCAAAAAATAAGTGATTATTTTCCACAATCAAGGTAAAAGTGCGACATTTTGCACCTATTTTGCTTTCTCTTCAATCACGTTTCCCGCATGTGATGATTTTCAATATTTGTATATTGTCCAGTATCATATACTGCATGGATCGCATTCGGTTTTCAGTTATCCGGACGGTGTCCGGTCACAATTGACTCGGATAAACAACGTTCTACTGTACTTCCACCCATATAAAAGTTGACAAATTTGTAGAGCAGTACAAAGTGCCACTGAGAATTATACCGCGTGCAATAGGTTGCCGACCCCTGCTTTAGAACATCAGATACTATTGTATAAACTGGGGTACTGATGTCTTACAAAACTTCAAGAATCTTAAAATTTTTGGAACTATCCGTGACTTAGAATATTATGAAGACTTTTCTCAGTTGACTACTGTGAAACTTACCAATACTGTATTCTTCCAATCATATTGTACAAGTACACATTAAAGTAGCTTACATTAGTGTTACTTGATTTAAAAAAAGTTTAATTAGACGCCAAATCAAGAAAACATATGAAAGCGAGGTTTAGTTAGATTCAAGTGAGTTTTTCATGTAAAAGCAGCGATTATGTATGTCCATAGATGACCTTCTACTATCTGCAGTTTTTTTCATGAGGTTGGATAATTTGGCCGTAATTTCGTTAGCATCTCGGAGTATTAAAGAGTTATGCATGTGTGAGAAATTACATTTATAATATTACGCGCACGCGCGCGGTTATATCAATATATATAATATAATTATCATCGCAATGAAAAAATGAATAAACAATTCTTATTTAGGACTGATAACTAGATTATTTTTTGAATTTTCCTTTTCAGCAACGATTTAATGTTAACAACCATATGAAATGATTAACACTTCTACGAATTAATTAAGCTATGCACTTAAAAAATTAGACGAACTACTCTTTTAATGTAATTGGTTAATAAATCGTAAAGTCGAATTTCATGATAAGAAATGATGTTTAATGTAATTGTAATGTTTAATGAATTTTAATTGATAAACATAAAATATTTCTATTCTCGCAACTGCCATAGTACATTATGATTTCTAGCAATAAGGCGCAATTCCATTACTACTTTTCCCGTTCAAATACAACTTTCTGTAACTGTCGAAATTATTACTCCGGTTAATTATGAACATTAAGAAATTTATCTTCCGGAATCTGCTCAAAAACAAAATACCTCTGCAAAATAATCTTTAAATATTGTTCCCAATTTGTAGATTATGGAATTCGAGACAAATTATCTATTCAATTCATCAATAAATTAATGAATCCGATGGTTTCGAAGTTCAGTTTCTATGAATAGATTGGTATTATACTGGAGAAACTTTTTCTTCAACAGCGCTCGATCTCAACTTGCACACAATTTACGAGATATAATTCTTAAATTTCCTAACACTCGATTGCACAATATGTGTTTTCTAGTTATAACAAACGCATATCCAGTTGCAGTATGTTAGCTGTTAAAATACGACGTTCTGAAGCACTGCCGAAATCGCTGCTCTGGTTAATTATATACATTAAGAAACCGGTTGCCCTTAAAAGTCTGCTATGAAGAAGATGCGTACAAAAGGGTCCTCGAATACTCTTCCCAATTAGTGCGCGGCTATGGCCGCGTGTGGGCGTTCGTAAGAGAAAATCTAGTTATGAGTCCTCAAATAAAACGGCCGTCATTAAACCGCCCAGAATCGTATTAATTGGCCGGGATAAGATCGAAAATCAGAGAAAATGAGCAAGAAAACATACCGGATGGAGAGAGAATTTAAGCGCGGAGTTTATTAATTGGCTGCGTTGGCTTTTTGGCTTGCATTTCATTGCCAATGTTGGTTTGATTCATGTAATTAATGATAATGAACGTTGCATTTTGGGGGAGGATGGAATATTTTTGTTGGGGTTTTTTTTTTTGTTAGGGGTGACTTTTAAAAAAAAATTAATAACATGTTTGGAAAGTTTCTTTGGAGTAAAGAAATGGCCCTTTATCTGTGGTATCGTAAACAATGAAAAAGAAGAACCTACTTTTTAATGTATTATTTTTTGCAATGTATACAAGAGTATATTTTTAATATGCGAAGCAAGATTTCAAGAAAGTAAATAAATGAAATTTATTATTAATCATTATCAGCATGGATTTTTGCATCGGTATTATTTTCAATATTTTTTATGTATGTGGCTGTCTGAAATTATCTTTTTTAATAACACCCTTTTACAAGCTTCACTTGTATGTAACGGAATCTTTGAACTCAATTTGTACCCACTTTGAAAGGTCAGATCAATTCGAAATTTTGCTCACTTGTCCAGAACCGATGAAAATACAATAATTAAAAAATTTTGTTCCATTGTCCTGATCAGGATCATCAGAATTAACGATTTTCGATTTTTAGATCCCATCCCACAACTAGTGACTGATTTCAGATCTAATTTTAGATTTGGTGAAGAAAATGTTACAGCTTAATTCAATTAATTATAAAAGGGTGTTTGTTTAGGTTTTTTTTTTTAAGCTATAGTTTTTTTTCGCATAAAGCCTCGAGAAGTCGTATACTTGCCTTCGAATGTCTTAGAAATAATTATACAAGAAATGTACATAAATATTAAATATTTTTAACATATTTATATATAATTCAAAATGTATTCTAACTATCACACTGTCATTTTCCTCAAATAAAAAATTTCAATACGATGTTTTATAGTTTAAATTGTAAATTGTTTTGTAACATGCGGCTCATTCTTGAAATTTAAAGGGGTGAATTAAATAACTTACTTTTTATGTACTGAATTATTCTTTATATTAAATATTTTATATTTTGATCAAATTCGCTTTACGTTTGGACTTTGATCAATTTAATTAAACATTCCTTGGATTTTTTCCCCCTTATGTTAAATAAAATTACACCTAACTTAAAAGTGTTGGGTAAGGGTAGTAAAAAGGGTGATACATTCATTTTATATGAACCGTTAAAGGTGATGGAAATAAAGAGTTTTATAATACGAAAAACTGCGTACAAAAGGGATGAAAACATTATTCAATTTTAGTAACAAAATTCTACTTTGAGATTTATAACAGTAATATTGTTCTGTTAAAAGCTATACCCTACAAGAAGTCCGTACAAATAATTGTTTCGAATCCAATTGTGGTGCTCAAAAACGCAGTTATCAAAAATTAAAATAATCTATACAAATAAATAAAATTGAAGTGTCTGTTTGTAATTTCAAATTAGCAGCTTTTTTACTTAATGCACTAAAAGTATATACGGTACTCATTACAAAAAACCAATTTTAAAATTTTTGTCTGTCTTCAGAATATAAACAGATATATTTATAAAACATCATGAAATACCCAGCGAAGCGGGAGGGTAACGCTAGTGTAAAAATATATCTGAGTTCTACAATGTTAGAGAAAAACTAATTTAAACTAACGCTGCCTTCCATAAAAAAAATTATATGCAGGTTTTGAATTTAAATAATAAATAGATATAGAAGTGTTTTTTCGAGCTTTCCCTAAAACATAAACTACGATAATGAAATGTGAATTTAGTTTTTTTATTATTATTCTGTTTAGATTTGAATAGTCTTTGTTTCGATTTTGCTCTAAAAATTTCTTCAGGTTTTATTCATACATAATCACTTTTTTAAAAGAAATATTTGCTAGAAATGTCATATTTTATCTATGTCCTTTGAACTTCCATATTCCAAAAATAGCCCTGGTACACATCAATTAAAAAGTACAGGGATTCCGTTTTTTTCTCCAGAAATACTCTCCAAAGAATCTCAATATATATATTATATTATTTCAATAAAATATTCATGCATATTCAGCCTACTTTAGTAATTTCAAAGCCTTTTTATCAATTTCCAAATATTTTGCAATTTTTTTTTATTTTCCAAATATTTTTAAAAGCAATAATATGTAAAAAAAATTATATACACACTGAAATTACTTTCTACAGATATATAAGATTTCGACGAAAATGGTACCGTTGGAAAGGTACTGGCATGTGGAGAAAAGTTTTCAATAGAGATTCGCTACTCATTGTACTCCACTGTTCATTGTAACTGTGCCATTTTCAAGATATAGACAATTACATAATATTTCTTTGTCCTTGCTATCATCATTTTCTCAGTCGTGAATAATTGTAGTGGAAATTCGATAAGGATTGTTTTGTCGATATTAAAGCATGATGGCTCATCCACAATACTCTCGTAACAGAGCCCAACTTCGGGGGTAAGTGTTACCACCCTTCCTGAACAAGCGCACCTGGAACGCGTACCACAGGTACTACTACAATTTTCCATGGTCAAGCAACAGGGGATTCTTCACCTCTAGGCGATGCCTATACCCTGTTTTCGTCCCTAGAACCACACACACGCAGACGATGAGTTAGATCTTAACATTAGATGGTCTACCACATGGGGCGGCAACCTGTGGCACGTGGTTCAATTCTTAGTGGCACTCCGCACTACTCTACAAATTTGTCAATTTTTGATTTAATGGATGTTGGTAAATTTGTAATGAACTTCATTTGACAAACATCTTCAGAATTACGGACATTTACGGAATTACGAAAAAATGCAGCTATTTTGAATGTCATTGCTGGAGAGATTTAATTGTTTGAAGATAGAAAATTTTACATGTACTCTCTAATTATGCCTGCATTATCACGTGAATCGAATTGTTTCATAAATGTCCTACTATGTGGTACGCTGAATCATATTGGTAGACCAGTTATTCTATATGTCTGACAAGAAATGTTTTTTTTTTACTTATAGGTTTTTTACTCATTGTTTTTGTATAAATTCCGCGACACTATTGAGAAATGAATACACAAATCTTGTGCCATAAATTTCTAGATATTTTTAAAAAGCTTCATTTTCGACTGGTAATGCTACTGAAATTTATTATTATTATTATTATTATTTTTTTTTTTTGGAATATCTACTCACCAATGCTTTTCCAATGCTATCATACTTGTAAAAATAGGCTGGAAACGTCTCTTGCCTTCCAAGTAAAACATAGAAAAACTCATGAAAAGCGAATCATAAAATGTAGATCGATCACAGAAGACAATTAAAAAAATAAAAGAAACCGTGTGACGATGATATATATATTACTAAACGTTTTTAAACCAAATAATATTAAAAATAATTTTTTAATTATTTCAGATGATATTGAAACGAAAAATATGTTCTTGTCATTATGTTAGGAAGTAAAATGAAAATATATACATGCAATGTAGTACATTTTTTTTAAAAATAAATTTATTTGCAAAACTCCTCATGCTCCACATTGCATAACATGAGGCTTACAGACGTAAGTGGTAACAACATACAAAACAATAATAATGACAACAACAAAAAAACATAATAAGGGGGGACACAAAAAGGGGGGGGGACATAAAGAGCCAAAACTAAAACCAAGGAAGGGAGGAAATACACAAATATAAAGAACTGAAAGTATCTGTAAAGTTTTAAATATCTATACTGTAAACAAATTTTCTAAAGACATTAAGGCTTTCAGAACAATTGACTAACAAAGACAAAATGGGTGGCCAGGAAATACCTAAGCATTTTAACTCCTTTTTAAAATTTTCTCTTTTACAACAATATAGATTACAATACAAGACATGTTCCGCGGTTTCAGGGTCCAGACCACAAGAACAAATATCATTACCAATTAAGTTAAACCTAAATAAATAGCTCTTAAAATTACCATGTCCTGTTAGAATCTGGGATAACTTAAAATCAGTAACAAATTTCTTACATTTTAGCCATTGATTAATTCAAATTTTTTTAAAAGAAATATTGTTAGATTTACTTGACTTGGACTCTATAAATAAATAATACTTCTCTTAAAATCAATACTTCTAGTAATTTTAAGCAAATTTTAAAACATTACAGTAAAAAAAAGTCTATTTTTAATTTTTTACTAAATATATTTCATGACAAATGTTTAGCTATTTTTTTAAAAATATATGTTACACTATAATAATAAAGAAAACAATTCATTGCCCATTAATACACAGCTATACTGTATTTATCAGTATATTATACTTGCAGTATATCAGTGCAGAAGGACTGCAGATATAAAAATATATTTCACTGGTATTTAAAAAAAAAATTAATGATAAATTATAATTAAAACTAATGCAATTTTTAATACAAATGTAAAAAAAAATGTTAAATAAAAATATTTGATTTGTAGGTATCAACTGTAAGTATGAATTATATCCAATTTTATTACTGCGCTTGTTTTAAATATTTATTTTATTTTACCTCTTAAGTTATTTATTTTCGATATTAAGGTGAGAATATTACATAAAAAAAACAGCAAAAAAAAAAAAAAAAAAATGATAGAGTGAACAGAAAAATGAATAAATGAAATATGTACTTTCTTCTCATTTCAAAAATTTATCCATTACATTAAAGAAATAATCACATCTCATCACTGTTCGAAAGGTCGGGATTGCAAATCTTGATTAAATAAGCACGCTGTGTTCAGAATTGTACTTTTTTTCCTTCCAAAATTTTCTTAATTTATTTTTCTTCCGGTTTTTATTTCCACTCTGATATGGAATTCGATTACAGTAAAAATACCCTTTTCTCATTTTTTTTAAAAAATAAATTGCTTCAATTTTTAAATGATTTGTTTTTAATAAAAATATCATATTTAGTTTGATTCACAAACATTTTTTTTTTTTGTCACCACAACTAAACCTTTGAATAAATAAATTAAGAGTGTATTTGTCTAATGTTAAAGATCAAAACAAACTTGGATCACTTTTCCTTTCTTTTTAATAACAAATTTTAATGTGGTTTTAAATACATACACCCATGCGTAAATTTTTTATAAATATAGTATTACGCGTGTATATATGTGTGTTTTTGCTGAATGTGGGCGGATCTTGAAGAAAATAAAAGGACAATGCATGCCAAAAGAAACAACTATTAGGATAATACACTCCTAATTGAATTCAATTTATACAGTCTTAAAAATTAATGCGGCAGTGTTAGTAATTTAACTAGTAAAAAAAAAAATCTTAAAATTTGTGAAATGGTTCCAATAGTCAAGATAAGTTATCACACATTTGACATTTTTTAAAATTGTTTGTAAGGATCAATATATCTTTTAGGTGCATATTTTATTAAAAAAATCTTTATTAGTTGAAATAAAATAGGATATTTAAATTTCGTATGTGTATTATTGATTCATGTAAGTTAAAAATAAATATTCTTGATTTAATTAGACAACAAGTTACCCCCTCCCCCATTATTTTTGATTAAGGGAGAAACAACGAAAATAAATATTACTCACGCGATATTTAAACATCATAGTTAATTTAATTGTCAAACATTTTCCATTAAACGCCCACACGTTATTTTAACTACTGACGTAAAACCTCTCAATTAAATATATTAACTTATTTACGACAATTATGTTATGAATTTTAGGACAGAAAAATTTGAAAACATACTTTTCCCTTTGTTTGTAATTATTTATTTTAATTAATAATACGTAGAATATGTTTAATAATACATTTAGTAAAAGCATTTATGTCTAATTAATTTTGTATTTGATAAATTAATAACAAAGTTTGGGTGATTTTTCTTTTGCTGCAATTTCTATATTTCAATTAATTTGTGTTTTCTTCTCTATAGAAGTATAAAATTTAAAATGTGTATTTTCACTTTTATACTATAACAGAAATGGGTAACCAACGGTTTGCTGAGTTCTATTCGGTCTGCAATAGATTTTAAAACAGTAGTATAGAAAATTTCAATCTAGATGTTTTTCTAATCATTTAAAAGCATATTAAAATTTTCTCAAATGGAAAAATTTCCATAGATTAGTATTCCATTTTCTTTTTTATTTCTTTGTATATGCAAAATATAGTAGTGAGAATTTAACATACAAATTGATTTCAAAACTTATGAAAGTGTATAAGAATGGATCCCATACTAATGAATATACTTATTTACTTTCATTTTTATTGTTAAAAGTAATGTATTTTATAACAACACATTATTTTTGTATTGAACTACAATCACACTTTGATTCATCGCTTTATTATAAAACTAATTTCAAAATGTATTGTTTTTAATTTTCATTGTGTATTATAATAAATTGTATTGATCTGAAAGCATTTCTTTCTGGTACACTTCTAAAATAATTTGCTCAGTACAGTAAAGTTATCAATGAAATTTTCCTTAAAGTAAAATCTTAGCACATTCTCTATTGCAATAAAATCTATTTTTTGGAAAAAAATATTCCTATGAAATCCAAAACAGCATGCCATTATTAATCAAAATAATGCAATTAAACAATAAAACACCAATAAAAAAGCTGTCGGGTAAAGCAATTTTAAAATAAAGAAATGTGATGTTATAAAACGATATATAGCTCCAGTCAAGGGACACTCTTACACTTACTCTTACACTTATCCAGATATTTTTTTTCTTCTTAAAAGCTTTAATTTTTCATCTAACTTTGTAAATAGAATTTTTTTTGGCAACTACCTCTTATTTTGAATTAAAGGGGGTGCACAAAAATAGCAAATTTAAGGTATCCGACTACCCTAAAATTGTGAATTTTGCCAAAAATTGACACATTTTTTTATGATTTTATTTTATAGGCCATCTTATTAGCTATATAAAAATACCAAGTTTATTATTTTCCATTCACTAGAACAAAAACTACAAGTGTTTTAGTAAAAGCAAAAAGCAGATGCCATTAGTTTAAACAAGATGACATACTTTAAAACGCGTTTTACTCGAAATGTGTTTTTTTGAAAATGCTCAAACGGGATGACATCGATTGTTTAAAAATTTTTGAAAGAATTTAACTGAAATTCTTTGTGTGTACTATGCATAATAGTAGAAACGTTTTTACTGTCAGATTTATCAATCACTGTTTTACTACAAAAAATTTACAGTACCTTTTTTGAATATAAGCACTATTTTTTTTTAAGCAATATTATATAATAATTAAGATAAAGTTCTATAGTTTTTGTAAAAATTACAACATCTCTGATCCTGAAGGTCATTTCAAAAATGAATATTATAGCAACACATCAGAATTGAAAAATTGAAAATTTGTTCATAAACTTTTGGTACAGAATGGGCCCCGTGTATGTTATTTTTTGTAAATTTTTACCCATTTTAGTAATAATAGTTTTCTTTTCTCTTATTAATTTTAGATTATTTTTCTTAAAATGTACTAAATAAATGTAAAAACCACAAAAAAATCCCCATATTTCTATTTTTTCTTTTAAAAAAGGTGTCGCAAGTAGTCAGATACCGTAAGAAAATTGCTATTTTTCATTGACAACAAATATTCAGATATTTTTTTCTTAGAAATTAAATGCTATTTTTTGTGTCAGGCAGTTTAGAACTTAAAATTTATCTTTTTTTTTATTGCAATTTTCTCTAAATGACTTTCTAATTCAAAAAATTTCTTGCTATTTAAATCCCAATTTAGTATTAAAAATAGATTTCTTACCGTATAGTAAAAAGTTTGTACATGGCCTTTTCAATTATTTGTGACAATTTATTCAAACAATTCACAACTGAATTATAAAAATTTGGATTTTTTTCTTCTCTAAACAAACCAGTTTAGAAGCCCATGCGTGAAGCTATTTTATTTACGATTGGATATGAGTCTATAAATTTTAGGAAATCATTTTTTAAATTTTAAATCAGAACAAAAAGCAATTTAAGCATTTGTTAAAAAATGTCGAAAAATTTTAATGTTCAAAAAAGTTATTAAGATTTTTAAAAATTTCTGCACATATATGATAAAAAAAATACATAATGTTGTGTTGATCGTGGATCGTGATTTTATGCTATCAAAGTGCAAGACAGTTCTTCAGAAACGACGGAAATTATTGTCGGAAATTATTGTGTCCTTGAAATGCAGGATACAACTACAATATTTGCAGAACAAATCTCAGAAGGCCTTCAAACCTTCTATGGCTTTAAGACACAACTATCAGTGTCTAAAATACAAGTATGTTTGAGATTTTTCGCAAGCACTCGCTCGTCCTACTCAACAGCCGAAATGATCACGAATCGCTGGTCGACTCTTCAACGTTCAAATCAATACAAACACCCTAGTCAAAACAAAACTGACTCAGTTTTGCGGAGCGACTCCCTATTTCTAGGCCTCACGGGTCTTTCGAGAATGATCCGCTTGCGTCATAGATCGTGATATTAGTAGATTTCTCCAATAATTTCCAGAAGAATCCATATGGAAGATAATCGCAAAAATGGGCGCCAACATGCTCACGAAATCGCCAAAATGATTGCTAAAATGATGCCAAGTTTCCGTTGAATCACTATAATAATGTGAGGAACGACGACGATTTGCAAATATTACAATGTTGCATCAAATGAATGCAACAAAGAGTAATATAAACGTATTACATATCCAGATATAAATTATTTACACTATTTCAACATTCATTACACAAAATTCATAACAATATTAATAATATTCGTACTGAATTTTAAGGAGATCGTATATTAAATAACATACTTTAATACTTAGTCTCATTACCCTTTAAGTACACCTGAAAAAAGCTCAAATAATTATACGGAAATATTCCCCCCCACCACCACCACTCACTTCTTTCATTTTGGCAAATTTGAGTGAGAGAGGTAAACAAAAATCACTTCCTTATATATATGTACGTCTTACGTGTTTTTATTTTTAGTAAAATTTGATTCTAAATTTACTCAAGCAAATTTTTTTATCGGATTTAATTTATAGATTACGAAAAACGAAAAAGAAAGTATCAATAAATCACAAAGTTAGAAAAAAAATACTTTAATTATCTTGACATTAAACAAATGTTAAACATTGTAAACAAGAGAAATCGTGGCCAGAACACAAAATCACTGCGTATAATCTCTCCAGTGTCTTCAGCGTCTATTCTCTATTTTTAAGCTTCAATCCACTCATTTACCCTCAGTGATTCTACGGCGATAATTTTATCCTTTTAAGCCGAAGCTCTCTTGTTCTATATCTTGTTCTTCCATTGTGGTTTCGCCCCTTTTGTTTACCTCTTTGAAATCCAACTAGAAAAATCGTTCACCTTTAATTGAGATCTCCAAGGTGAACAACAGATCCTTTGTTTTATCCTGATCTGATCAAGGTATATTGTTTTGTTTTTTGCTCCGTTTTTTGTTTGATCGTTTTTGGAGATTAGTTCTTTACACATGTGTTTTAGTGAAGCCGTTTTTGTATTTTAGGTCTATTTATGTTTTTATTTCAGATTTATCTTTTTGTGAATTAGATTTTGGAGTGACGTAGAAACTCTTTTTGTGCGGAAAAAAAGGTACTCTAAGTAATTGAAACATGACGTTTTAGAAGAGTAAAATTATTGTTTGTTATGTATTTTCTAAATACATATTTTTTGATTTTCAAATAAGTGTCTTAATAGAATAAGTTCATGCAAAACAATTTGTAAACTTCTGGGTTCTTTTTTTTTCGGATTATTTGGCTGATCGCTGTTATGTTCAAATTGTAGAAATAATCGCAGACGTATTTTATCCCAACAATTTATTCAGATCTTCCTACGGGACAAGAAAAATAATCATTAGATTGAAGTAGATTGCAAATACATAGTCCATCGTTCTTTCTTCTCCCGACCATGTTTTTTCAACTCCAGCTTTCTGGTTCCCTTGGCTCTCGTTCCGCCTAGTCCGGTCCAGTCTGTGTCTCCCCTCTCGTTTTTACAGCGGGTCTTTGGGCATATGGACTGCAAGCAGCCCTCAATCCCATGTCTGACAGTCTATGAGGGGACTACTAAAATTAGATAAGAAGCGGGTTTGCAGCGCGCAGCGCTGTTACCCAAGATGGGCGAAAAAGATCAACCATGACGGAAATACAAAAAAAATCAAGAGGCCCCCAGCGTGGGGGGCGGTGGAGGAAGTGGCTCCCAAGCGATGGTGACCTGCGGCGTGGACGGACCGGTGGGGAGAAAATGGAGGGAAGCGCAAGGAAAGAAAGCCTGTGAATTGCGTCAGCAATCAAAGGAACGAGGAGGGGTTGTCTATGAGGGGAGGCGACGAAAGTGGTGTTTTATAGTCTGCGATATACTGCATGGCCATTGGTGGAGAAGACTGGTCCGGGAGGCGTGCCTAAATGTTGCCTTCCTGATGTTTTGGAAGCCAAATTTTTCGTGAGTGGCTGCTCTCTGATTCCCCTCTCGTTGTCAGGTCCTCTTCTATATATATCTGACCCATTATCAGATCCTTCCATACATGTTTGACCTATTATCAGATCTCCCATGTATGCTTGACCTGTTGCCAGGTGCAGGTATTAGATCCTTAGACAATTTTTTCAATGTGCACCGATGCTTAAAAACTTCTAACATTGAATGATTATGAATAATATGTCTATATATATACTATTCATTCTTTAAGACATCAGTTAAAATAAACTGTAAATGAAATAAGCCATTGATTAGAACAAATATAGAAATGTTTTTACAAAATGTATTATCTTCTCCAAACGAGGATTTTTCTGTAATTATTACATAAATATATGGATACAGTAAGATCTGAATAAATAACAAAAATATTTTTTTAACATTTAAACAAAAAAAAAAAGAAAGAAAAAGGTGATTGGAGACAAGGTAAGAAGATTGAATAGAAACACAATATTGCTTCATAAGCATTTATATTTTAGTTTTATTCATTTTATTCTTTTAAGAAAACAGAATATAAACATGGTCCGAAAATTATTTCTTTATTGTTACGGCAGTTACAATAATTATATACATATGTATATATATTTTTTTCATTAAGAAAAACTTTCCATAATTATTATTATTATAAACAAGAAATTCTTAAACATTTATTTCAAGAAATTTAGTTCGTGTTTTTGTATTAATTGGGGTTTAAGTCCAAAATTGTTATAATGCTTTTTTTTATTTTGTTTAATCGTTGTGACCAATATTAAAACCCTATTTCAACTTAAAAACCTAGAATTTTTTAAATATGTTACTTATTCTAATTGTAATGCTTCTGCTCCAATTTTTAAAACTAAATGTTTCTTTTTAACTTTTAAATAAAAAATTTTAAAGAGAGTTACTTATTGAACATTATTAATTTTATAAAAATAGTAAAACCAGTATCTGTGTTTTAATTGCATGCAAATTTATATTAATACTGAAATACTTTTTTTTTATCTGAAATCTACATTTCTTAAGGATGTTTTCGCGAAACAAACGATAGCTTGAACTCAATATTGGGCACATTTTCAGATGGAAAAATGTCTCAATTATGAAAATTTGTAACGTTATAATCCATACATCTGGTTATAATATGGATTTTTTAAATTTTCTAAATACTTTATAAATATTTATATTTTCAGTTAAGCACTCAGAGTAATAGCTCATTTAAGCATTACGGTATAGGAGAAAAAATGCGAAACACCTTTTATATCAGAAAAAATGGATCAACTCAGATAAAAATGAGTAATACATTTAAAAATATGCTGAGAGAGAGAGATCTTAATGGGGGATACTGAGGCTAGATTATAATATTAAAATGTCCTAGTTTTTTAAATCTGAAAAAAAATATTCGAAGTTCGGGTCCTATTCCTTAAAATCAAGCCAGTGTTTCCCAAAGTGTGGTAGGCGTAAGAGTTTGGTGGACATTTCACTGGTTTTTTGTGGGGATATGCACTGCACCCCTGCTTAGCCCAAGTCGAAATAAAGGAACAGACTATTGGGGACGGGGAACCAGTGACGTCTTGAGACTTCTTGAGGACCTAAACATCTATGCAAATGTAGGGCCTGGGCCCTTACACAAATATAGGCCCCACTTATGGCCTTTAAAAGTAGACGGTACATAACACGATGTCCAATACTAGTACAGAAAATAACCCGGAACAAATAAATATGCATGACACACAATCACACAAACTGACTCGACCGACTGCTGCTTTTTGACTGAGTGAGTAATGATGGCGTATGGTGGTAGGCCTATACATGGACGACGGTCATCACATGTAGCCAGTTGACATATTGTCCGATATTCCCAGTTTTTTGGAGAATACAGTTGGAAAAAACATTTAGCCGTTGAAATTTTTCGAATCATGATCTTATTAAAGCTTAGTCAAAAACTAGACAAGGCCCCCATTGGGGTCGAGGTCCAGAGCCCATGCCTTAAGACGACCCTGCGTGAAACCGCATCTCAGTTTAAAATTAACAACTAGGAAAATAAATTATGATGATCATCTCAACACAAACAATTTCTTCCTTCTTATTAATCCAAATAAATGTTATTTATTGTGTAACTTTTATTTATATTTTATTATGAATAATTTTATTCCTCTTTTCTTATTATTTTGTGTATGTCACAAAAGAAAGGAAAAAGTAAATATATTTTAACTGTTATTAAAATACATCCTTTTTTCTTTTTTTGACGAGGTGCACTCAGCGTTACGAAAATTATAGAAGGGGTAGACATATGTTAAAAGTTTGGAAAACACTGCATTAAGCAAAGACAGTCTTTAAAATGCTCCTGCATAAGTAAAAGTTAACAATTTATTCCGTTATTATTTTGATTTTGCATGTTCAAGGTCTTAATTAAACTACTAAGAAAAATAATGACAAAGAAATATACAATTTAGAAATACAAAATAATTTTTAAACCTCTCATATTATTTGTGAATCTAGAGACTTGATGCACATTATCATCATGCGTTTACGGTTAGTATTTCATGATTAAAATGTTTCGCTCTTTGATTTTAAAACTTTTTTTAAGACACCAATTTTGTGTTTCTAAACCGGTATGAATCATAACAATTTCCCAGAGCGATAAATTAACCAACACGCATACTCATTTCTAAACAAGCTCTTTTAATGAAGAAACAGACCTCGCTATTAATGGTTTTTATAACTAATTTCACCGAATCCGTAACTGAGAAACTGGCCACTGTGGGTGGTCAAGAGCAACAAAGAAACCAGATCCCGTGTCGTCAACTAAGTGTGTCAATAACTTTCAATGGAAACAATAAACGATTACGTGGCTCTCACCAAGGTCGATTGACGTATGTTTGGAATGCCGCCTTTGAAGTGGAAAAAAAAAAAGTTAAAATTCGTTTTGGTTTCTACACCTTGTCAGGGTCGTCGTTGCCGTCACTGGTCAACGAAGAGGGATGGGGTTTCGTCACGTGACCTTCGTGACTCTCCTGTTTGGTCACGCGTTCGACTTCAACGAAAATTTCGATCACTGATAACTTATTTTCAGTTGGTAAAAGACAGGTGAAAAAAATATTGGTTTTTGTTTTGTACTTTTTTAAGTACTTTCTACTTGTGAAAGAACTTTTTTACATGTATGTGATCATTCATTGGCGAAATAAAATTTCACAATTGTTGCGTTTGTTGAAGTTTTTTGTATTTATTTTTATGTGTGGTTGATTTTGCACTTGTGAATAGGCATAACAATTCATTTTCATTTGTATGAAAGCAAAACTAACTATAAAGTGATCATAAAAATATTTTACTCCACATTTTTAGTGCATTTCAGATTCAATATTTAAAAAAAAAAAAAAGTCTTGCAATTTTTTTTCAAGGATGTTTTGCATCTATGTTCACCAATTTTATTTACGAATGAAGGAAGGTAGAATTGAAGGGGAAAAATCTAGTGTATGTAACACCTTTCGCATATCAATGAATAATTTTTGTCCTCAAAATTATTACAATAATATTTTATTTGATATTATTTTTTAAAAAGCCTTTGAATGGTCAACTGTGGAACTAAAGAGCAAATAGGGTGAATTATCCAGAATAACTGTTCGAAAATTAGCTCATCCTAAAAAACAGTCGTATATTTTATTAATCATTTTTTTACCTCTATGAAACCTTTCAAAGTCATTATATATGTTAACCATTATGTGTAGCGTTACTTTATCACTCTGTTGATTTTTTAAAGCATGTAATGAAGCAGCAAAATTACGAAAGTATAAAAAATATTATTTTGAAAAAAAAATTTGTATTTTTAAATTTTTCCTAGTATTAAAATATTCACAATCTTGTAGAAAATATTATTAAGATTTTGTAAAAATGCAGCTTATTTTATCAATTCTTTGATGTATCGTTCAATAAATCGAGGTAATTATTAGTTTCAGAAAGGTGTTTGTTGTTAAAAAGCACACATTTTGATGAGCAAAAACTTTTGGTAACGCTTAAATGCAGATGATTTCAATTCTGGTTGAAAACATCAACAATAAAAACATTTTATGAGAAATATATTTTTTTAGACTGAATCCTGTTTGCGCAATTTTTTTATATTTTAAATTTAAAAATGAGCTTCATTTTACTTTTTATATTTTAATATTTGGGAAAATAACTTCATTATTATGGTACATAAAAACCCATTAAATTTTTAACTCCTATTCGACAAAAAGGTTTACAAAATAAATTTCACTTTTCCTAATCTATATAGAGGAAAAAAGCAACTCACTCAATCATCAAAACATCTCTGGAACTGTTAAAAATACAAACTTGAAATTTGGCATAATTATTTCTTTTGTTGAGTAGAGAACCGCTAAAAGCAGATTTTGAGAAAATCGACTCCCAAGTAGGTTATGGAGGCGTTATAGACAAAAAAATACCTTTATTTTTCGAACTATTAGATCTACAGTCTGGAACTTAAACAGGCATATTTATTTGTTGAGTAGATATTAGCTAAGAACGGTTTTCCGGAAATCGACTTCCAAGAATGATGTGAGCAAAAGTTACCATTTTAAAATCCTTTTATAAGCTTCGCTTGTGTATGTAACGGGATCTTTGAACTCAATTTTTACCCACTTTAAAAGGTCAGATTCGAAATTTTGCTCACTTGTCCAGGACCGATGACAATACAATAATGTAATAATTTTGTTCCATTCTCCTGATCAGAATCATCAGGATTAACGATTTTCCATTTTCAGATCCCATTTCCATATTTGGTGACTAAAAGATTAAGTTACAGTTACAGATTAAGTATAGTTCTATTATCTATAAAAGGATGTTTTTTATTTTTTTAACTATATCTTATTTCAATTATTGGTCCTACAGACTTGAAATTCGGCAAGCAAGTATCCTTTGTTTACAGATCCACTAAAAACGTATTTTGCGGAAATCGACTCCCAAGGTGAGTTAAAGGGGCAAATTATAGACAAAAATTTCCGTTTTGGAGCTATTAGACTTATTAGCTTCAAATTTAGGCAGGCAGGCATCTTTTGTTGAGTAAAGATTCGCTAAGAGTGGGTTTTGTGTGAATCGATTTGCAGAGGAGCTAGGTTACAAAAATTACTTAATTTTTGATGTGTGGAATCAATATCTCTCCTTTTTAAATCAAATGAGGGCTGTAGGAATATTTTTTGTTGAAAGCTAGAACTTGGATATCATTAACTGTAAAACAATATACAGCTGTACAAATACCACTACATATATAGGGAAGCTGGTGAGTAATAGCTAATGATTTCTATTAAGTGAATAACTGTGCCTATATAATAAGATGTTATTTTCGAAAAATATAGTATTACAAATACTTTAATAATGAATCTTAAGACAAGTAATATTTATACTATACTATTACAGGCATAATTCCGTAAACATCATCTACTTAACCTGCTTTCTAATTCATCATTCTTCCTGGATTTCGAAAGCGAGATGTCGGAAGTTTCCTTTCAATTTATATGAATGGTTGCCGTAATGCAAATAAATAATGCTGTTGCGTGCCTGCCTCCCAAACAGTGCAGGGATGGCGCACCCCCACCCCCGTGAGAAGGAGGGTGGAATGTAATTAATCTCTGGCTGCTAATGCTGTAGCGCAGAATGGGCTTATAACTGACTTTAAAACGTGCTTTGAATTAAACAACCATGAAGCTAATTAAGAATATGCAGAATATGTTTTAAATTGTATATGTATTGTTTATCATATTTTTTGATTTGCATGAAATCTGCGGGGGAGGTTAGAAGGTCATCGGAGTGATGTTAGGAATGAATTTGTTTCCGGATGGAGGATAGGATTAGACCTGTTAGGTCATATCAGAGGTTTTTTTATGTGTTCTAAAACTATCTAATTTGCCGAACGTAGAGAAAGTCACCAATTTTCACGTTGCACTGAATGTGTAATAAACTAATGAATTATTACGCCATCTGTATTTGGTTGATTTCTGAAAAAGGAATGTCTTCCGTGTTGTAAAGAATTTCCCCCGATATCCGTTAATAATTGGGATTTAGAATGAATACTAGCCATAATCAAAACAGATATAATTTATTAATCCTTTAATAAGTCTCACAAACCCAGGTGAGGAAATGCACTTATAATAAAGTACTGGAGCAAAAACGAGGAGGACGAGATATTTAATATTTAATTATAAGTAGAATCACTTTTGGAACGTTTGGTAATTTACGTTCTAAATAATTGTAACTCCTATCTCAGATAATCGACTTCTGGTCGATATCATTCTAATTTAAATATCTTATTGACTAGACCGTCAATTATCAATCTTGTTTGACGAATCGCTCTCGTCTAGCTTTTAATTACTTTACGATAATCACTAACTTCTATCATCTAACTCCTAATCTTTCTCTCTCCCGAACCTAAAAGTCAACGCTTAAATATAAACCCTGATTTACATAGATCGCATCTTCTTCTTCGGGAGAAAGTTTTCAATTGAACAATATTTAAAGTAATAGATTTCCCCCCAGAGGATTAGTAAGAGGCACGAGAATAGACTCGTTACAGTGTGTTACAATCGTAAGTCTTTTAGGAAGGGATGCATACTCTGAAACAATTTGCGATAAGAAAAATATTCTTAAGCTTATCTCTTATTTAAAAAAAATGAATTATTATTTTTTAGTATCAATATTTTAAATGCTGTCCACTTTTAAGGTGACTAATTAAGTCCGGAATCCGTGATTTTGAAAAAGGATATAAATGAATAATTTTTTGATATTTTTTGTGTCAATTGAACTAGAATGTACTTATAATATTGTTTAAGGATACTATTATATACAAGAAAACATTATTTAAATGCAGTTCTTTTTAGCATAAAAATGAAGAAAGAATGAGATGTTTTCAAAATATTCTCCTTTTGCGAAAAAATGCTTCCATAATAATAATATTTTACCTAGATATATAGCTAAGACATCTATGCAGAAGTTAATCTAAATTTTGGAAAATTCATCTTATTTTCAAATTACGATCAATTGAAATAGTAATGGGTGTTTATGTTAAAATTTCTTTTTTTATATATAATAAAATGTGAATAAATCCTCTTCCTAATCACATATTTTAATAATATTAGTTCAACCCCAGTATTGATGCCCTACCTACTTGCGTATATGCAAAAATATTATTATTTTAGAAGCATTTTTCTCAAAATGTTTTAAATATGATGCTTCCTTCCATTTTTTACTAAAAATATGGCATTTAAATAAATTTTTTGTAATAATATGCATAAAACTATTTCATACGTATATTCTAATTCAACTGACACTAAATATCCAAAAAGTTATCCATTTATACGCGATCAATTTGAATAAAAGACGCATAATGTTAAATTTTAACTTTAAATTACAATTGTAAATAGATTTAGTTTTAACTTTTATTGCAAAGGTTGTTGCTTTTAATTTTATAAAGTGTTTATGACGCGCGTGAAAGTAGAACTAATGATGCCACTAGGTAGCAGGAAGTGAGTTGGCTTTTAAAAAGTTTTAAAAACATGATTATGATTTCTCTTTATTTTGGATATTATTACAACTTTCGTCCTCTTCTTCAACCAATCATAAGTGGCCGCGAACTTAGCCGGCGTTGTTTCTGTTGCGTCGTGGGTTCGAGACCTGGATCACTAAGACCCACTGTGTCCAGAGGTATGTTAAATCTGTCACTGTTCAAAATTCTCATGTTGGTGTGTTGCGGAGGTTCAGAGAGTAGGTATCAGCTCAGATATCTTCCATTGTGGGTTCAAAATTACAAGGTCTGTCGTCAACAGCCCTCGTGTAGTTTCAAAGGAAGACCTTATAATCAATCAATCAATTAATTAAGAAATCATTAGTTAAGCCTTAAGCTAGAGCACACACAAATACATGATCCGTTTTATATTCCAATGTCTGAATATTCTTTTTCAGGAATTGAGATTTATTCGTGAATTCCGCAGAGCACTGGGGTATTTTGCGATGGACATTGAAATTTGAAACACAGTCAAGCAACGAGGAGGAAACCTGAACAGATATCATACTCTCCAAACTTCCACTCCACGCCAATGTGGGGATTCCGAACCCAAACAGATTTAACGTGTATTAACCCTTTTTGCTCAGTCAAAGCTTCTACTCACAACTTCAATTCGAAAGATGCTATTTTAAGTGCCATCGGCGCATATATACGTCTAACTCAACCGATGCGTTAAATGTCTCGGAACATTATATACGTCTTTCTGAAATGGGATCAATTACTTCGCGCTGCTGGCTGTAAAACTATTCCGAAGGATTTGAAATACAATAAAATAACCTTGACAATGTTTGCGAGGATTTTACTTATTTCAGAGAAAAATTTGCTATTTATGCCTTTTCTTTGCCACCTAATAAACAGCACACGTGTGCCTGTGTTAAAAACAGTAGCACTGGGTAGCGAATCACGTAACTTTTAATCGGCAGTTAAAGGATTGAATAAAATAATAGGGCTTGTATCATATTGATTGACTGATTGCTTATGTACATTGCATATTGCTATACATATTGTCGACTCCCCTCGTAATTTGGAATCTCGGTTAAGGATGAACATGATCCCAAAGCTACCGCCTTATTCTCTAACTTACACGCATTATTTAAAATGGATGATTAAAATGTGTCATATCATTGTTTTTTGATATTTATGATGATGTTTTTGTAATCATGCTTTTTCATCGCCTGTTTTCCAAATATAGAATATTTTTTGTTTGGAAGAGTTTAAATGTGAAAAGATTCTCATTTCCCCTAAGTTTTTCCCTTTCATTTATTTAGTTGGGAGAACTTTACTTTTCTTTGACGCCGGAACTTAGTGAAGTACTTTAATGTGTGACGCAAATCTAACCAATCCAATCTAATTCTGTTGACATAAGTTAACAGACTTTGCTTACAGACTCCAGAAACACAAAATCGATGTCAAATAGTGTAATCGATGGCACCCCTAAACTTATTTTTACCATTCCCCTCTTTTCATTTCGATTCTTTTGAAGAAAAGCTGTGGTTCCACTGCAAGGAAAATGACGCCCCTAATGGGAGATGGCGGGGCGAAGGGAAAAAAAATACTCGGAACAGGAGTGACTTAAAACAAATTGCGGCATCCGCCCATGCCAAAAAAAGTTAAATAAATAAGCAATAAAACAGGCAAGCTCACAAAATCAATATTGCGTAAAACCTGATCATCACCTCCCTAGTGACTTGAAGAAGGAACGATCTGGGATTAACCGTGATTAACTCGCAACGTACCGGAAATCATGTACGAAAAGGGGGGGGTGTTGGAAGGAGCAAACGTTAACATTATAATTAAATCGTCTGCACCCCCTCCTTTCCTTTGACGAAATAAAATCAAAATGTAAGAGAAGGAGCGAGAGAATACTGTAGGAGGCGTCCACGATAAACTCTAGGCTCTTGCTTCTAACCACACTTACTGAGGGGAAAAAAAGAGGAAAAAGAGGAGAGAGAAGCAAGAAAAAAATTGCATTGGATACAAAGAGGGAGAAATGGTATATATAAGAGGAAAAGAACGAGAAAAAAGGGGAAAATAAAATAGGGAAAGGAAGAAAAAAAAAAGGATAGTAAGAGACGAAGGAAAAAGGGGGTAAGGGAAGATGGGAGTTGGGATAAAGCTTGGGCAGGTTGATAGTATTGATTTCTTCTACCATCGATATGCTCCGAGAAGGCAGGAGGGAAACACAATAACCAAACAAACACAAAAAAAAAGAGATCCATCACTTGCAGCCGTTAAGTGTAGGGGTCATGATAAATTTGTAGGAATTTTAAGGGGTTGTATACACATATATAATAGCACCACCTTTATAATATTCACTTCTTTGAAATCGTCTTAATCGCCGTACTTAGTAAAGTGAACAAATATTTAGACTTTCAGTTGCCTGGTGCTAAAACTATGGTAAAGTAATACAAGTGCAATTTCTTTATGTCATATTTTATGTATAGTTCATTGTTATCAGATATTTGTTGTATATTAGATACAAGTTATAATTTTTGTTGCAATTTGCTGCTTTTCAGCCATGGTATATATTGTGAAACTGGTTAGCGTTAGATCTGACAAGATC
>BMAO01019355.1:0-19524 GCA_019973975.1 Trichonephila clavata
CCGTACACCCCAGTTAAAAACATATTTTTGATTACCCAATATTCTCTAAGGAATTAAACTTTTTCTATAGGACTGATAAAACATCTACAATGCCCTCTCCAATCTGTAGAAATAATTGGCTGTATGAGATTAAAAGATTCAAATCTAGAGTAAAAATTAAGAGATTTTGTTATAACAAAAATTAAAGAAAGTGAACAATGTAGATAGAGGTAAATGTTACGGCAGTTTGACGTTATTCCATCAAAATCATTTGTATAGGGAAATGAAAGAGAATTAAAATACCTTTAAAAGCTTAGGTTCATATATCTCCTAGAAATATGATTGGCTTATGACCGAAAATAATTCTAATACAATGTAACAGATGACCAACAACGCATAGTCAAAATTTTAAAAATTGTCTTCACTACTACTCTTGTAGCTACTTATTTGATATAGGTATTGACCCATTTTATAGAAAAAAACACACATCATTCAGGACTTGGTGTATCTATGCTTCTATATAAAAATGGAAATTCTATGCTTTTGAATAGAAATGTAGTTGAAAGTATCGTAGCACAATGAGCGATTATGTATAAAGTTCCATTTTATCTTTTTGACCATAAGTTCCAACTTTCCTCTGATAGATATAAAACCGCTTATGCAGTTCCAAAATGTGCAAAATTCTAGAAATTAACTCCGACTTTAGAAAATTAGTGGATTTCAAATTTACAACTATGCGTCATACCTGAAGGGAAAATGTCATTGCTGATCATCTTTCACATTATCCAACGTCATCTGTTTGTTTAACTGTTCTATTGTGCAAATTACGAATCTCACATTTGTGAACTATATTGTTAAATTATTTTGTCACCCGCTTAACTAAAACCTTTACAAGAACAATGTCAATCATTCGCACTTACATCATCCATGACAATGTCGATCGATTTAAAAATATGAGTTCAAGAAATATGAATAGTTCAAGAAATTATTATGAAGCTGGTCTCGTTGACATCAAAAATCTCTTCAGAATTTACACGCATGCTAGTAGTAACCAAATGTGTGATGAGAATAAAAAATATAAGTTCAAAGTAATCACAAGCGCCATATGGAGAAATGCTGAACTACTAATACATTCATTTAAACCAAAAAATATAATGTAGCACAACTGGCCGAAACAAAATGACAGTAAATTCTCGCCAAAGTACAAAAATAATTTATGATTGTTCATTAAACAGAAGAAATTTACCACGAAATCAAGTCTATGGCTACTGGAAGAAAATATTTTAAACTAGCTCAAGTGAAAAATGTTTGTAAAAGCAAAAGAGAGATGTGCCTGTCACCCAGGATGATGTAAGATAAGAGGATGACGACGTAATGATTTTCAAGTAGATCACCACTAAAATAATTCTAACAACCATGACCTTGCACCGTATAGATACAACAGGCACTAAAATCGTGACCTCAAAGATTGAAACACAATATTGATGAAGACCTACGTTTTTGAGAATAAAACTTTAATTTTAAGACTTTGATCTCTTGTTTGATTAATTTTCATTGTAAAATGATAGGTTTTCATTAACTGTAAGGTGACTGCAGTTTTTGCTTGAAATACCAGGGGATTCAGAAAAAATGAGGACTTTAACAGGTGGTGATATACAACAATGCAATCAATTTTATCGAAACACATAGTCTAAATTGAAACGCTAAAGTGTCAACGTGTTTCTAAACGGCTGCACCACCAACATTAAAAGAGCATTTCTGTTGTGATTTATTGGAGAAAAAAGATTCCGACGGTTTCTTTTTCAACAGTTGTTAGCAAATGCAACTGTAGAACCGTAAGAAAATTCACACCACAACTATACCCCTGTCCAAAATTAAAATCAGAAACGTTTTCGTCATAATTTTAAAATGCCTCCAGTAAAACTAATAGAACTTTATATGTTCTGAAGAATGGGTAGTACATAATCAACCTTCTGTTTAGGAAAAGATGTTGTTTAGAGTTAGTTTTTGCATAACTACTGGATTGAGACCATTCTAACACATGGGAATTTTGCCGCCAGTTTTGTGAATATTGCATTAAAACGAACAAGTTAGTCTACATGTTGTGAGGATGCATTTTTATAACCGTTCATATTATTCCTTGAGATGTAGAGCCGTTGGCAGGTTCGAGGCTAGCCAGTCTCAAGCGGAGGTGGCTCAATGGTTACTAGAGTCCGAAAGTGGAATCAATTCAAAACAGATGGTACTGTCACCAGGAAGCTCGAACAACTTCACCCCAGAGCAATGACATTTGCACAATATCTCTACTTGGCATTAAACGCACGATGACATAGATGGACAACGGCTCCTCAGCTGGCTTGCAGCCTTGCTGCTGTGTCTGAAAGAAGAATTTTGAGGAAAGCAATCTACAGCCTTCTTGCAGAAGCTGTCCTTTACACCCTGCGTCCAGTCTGGTACATCTCTTTGATTACATCCAGCATGGAAGACTGCATATTATGGAGCTGAAAACCAACTGGAAAACGGGGGAGTGTTCTTTTCAGTGGTGAGTCTAAATGTACCAGACAAAGTGATTCGCGTTGAGTCCTCACCTGGAGAGAAAATGAAGCTCGCTTTCACAGTAAAGTACCATTATTTAAAATTTTTAAAGTTAGATTTGGAAAACAAAATTCTATTGTCTGTTCAATTTAATAGAATTTTGTTTTCTAAATCTAACTTTAAACATTTTAAATTGTGGTACTTTACTGTGATTGAACCCATCATTATCTATGGTGCGGGAATTTGGGGTGGCTCACTCACATCTCGTCATATCCAAAAACTTAACGCTATTCAAGGAACTTTCCTTTTAAAAATCACGAAGGGCTTTTGGACCTCTTCCACCAACGCCTTAAAAATCATTTCTGGGGAGCTTCCCCAATTCACCTTTCTGTTAATAAAGCTTTTCTTAAATACCAAATCTAGAAACTTCGGAACCCCGAATTTAATAATATTATTGTTTGTCATTCCCTTGAAAATTTTATTTCTCTACACTGTGTGGAAATTCGTAATATAATTATTTATTTTAATCAATTGCAGGGCCTAAAATGAGTGGGAGGTGGACGGATCCAAAATTGGACTGAGACCGGGTTCGTGTGTGCATTTTTTATCGGGGTCCCTTTATGAAACCTATTCTTTTAAATTGAAACCCTACAATACTGTTTTAAGCGGAGATTTCTGCAATCAGCTTCTCCGTCCTATGGGCGGTTGCTAAAAATGTTAAAATTAATATCTACGCTGATAGTTTATCATCCATCATTTTCCTTAAAAGCCCTAACAATAAATCTTCTATAGTATCTTAATTTAATAAAGAATAAATTTTCTATGTACCGCAACTTTTATAATATTTTCTGGGTAAGGCTCATAATAATGATTTTTTTAATAATATTGCAGATCGTTTTGCTAAAGTCGCTACTACTAATGGTGTAGAGGTGAATTGTGTTCCTGCCCCTCGCTCTTATGTCACCAAGATCCTTCAAAATAAATTACTGAGACTGGGAGAGTTGGTGATCAAACTCCTCTACTGGCTTACGAGTCAAATCCTTCTTTCCCAACCCAGTCCTAAATATCCAATCTCCATTCCAGTTACGTTACCCAATTCTTAACAAACGATGGCCCATTTGTTTCTTGTTTGCATCGCCTCAAATTAAAAGCTACTCCAATTGTATTTGTGGTTCTATTGGGGACGCGGACCATTACATGTTTGCATCTCCTCTGACTAAGGATTTCCATTTGGTTCCTCCATCTGAAAATGCTAAAAAAGCCTGGTTACAATCTTCTTTAAAATTCCTTCCATTCACTCTAAACTAATATCATGCATTAAAATTGCCTTTACGATCCGGAATCAAATTCTTTAAGTAGGATTATATTGGTACTCCTTTGTGGTCACAAGCAGTTTTTTATTCATCTCTTTCTTTTTCCAAATGTTTCCTTCCTTTTTTTCTTAATCAATAAACCCTATTTATACTTCTCACACAATATATTGCAGCTTCCTGGTTTAACTCTTGGGTTACAATTTTAGTATACTTTGTGGTATTTTCTTGTTTTTTTTTTAGCAAAAAAAAAAAGAAAGATATCTAAAAAAAAAAGAAATCCTCCTTCTAGTGCTATGAATCATTTCCTTTTCATTAAACAGAAGGACCAATTACGGAAAATATCAACAGGAAGTGGTGAACCAACTGAAAGCTGGATTCAAAAGAAACATTTTTTTAAACATTAGTATTACTTTTGCTTCATGTCTTTTTTTTTGTTTGGTCTTTTTGGTGCATTTGTCTTGGATAATTTTATTACTTTTTATGTTTTTAAATTTTGTAAAATGTAAACTTTGATTTTTTACAATAAAGACTGGACGCGAGGGTGGTGGCTTCCCGAGGGATCAGATTGTAGCTCTAAGCCCTCTCCGAGTGAGCTCGGTTCTTCTAAGCATTCATCATCATCATTCCTCCTTTTTAACAAAAATCTACAGATTTGGTTAAAAAAATACTTGTGTGTGGGGGCATAATGTTGGGTAGTCGTACACCATTGTACGTTTTCGATGCGGTTTCTATCAACTCCCAGTGCTAATAAGGCTGGATTTTGGAACATATTGAGGATTTTCTGGGCGATTTGGGCCAAGACTACATTTTATAGATGACAATGAGTGACAACGCAGATCTCACTTTGTTAAAGAATTTCATGAAGGAACGGATATTCGCCGTATTAATTGACCTTTGAGGTCTTAGGATCACATGTCTATTGAATATGTTTGAGATGGTCTGGAAAACGTCATTTATCAGCGTAGCTCTCCTCCTAGGACCTCTAGGAATTAAAAGCAGTGCTTTTGGTAAAATGGGCTTTGTTGCCACAAATGTTTATTGATATCCTCCCAAATAATAGGGCAGCTCGTTGTGGGGCTTATATAGCAATTTATAGTTGTCACACACTTCATATTAAATAGAATTTTCTCGATGTAAACTCTTTATCTCTTATTTTTGGTTTCACAGTTTTTGATATGACTTGTATCTTAATTCACGATTAAAATCTTTTCCATATTGTTATGTTGCTGTATTCTTTCTTACATTATAATATGTCTCTGTGCAAAACATCATGGCAACACAATAAGTAGCTTATAAGTTTTCCCAGATTTTATGTTTGTGACTTTAATTTTGGACGTGAGTGTAATAAAAAGTGCCAATGCAGTTCTGGGAAATAATTCAAGCGTGTAAGCGTTCTAACATTTTTAACCTACAGTATAATGGTACACTTCAATTATACTGATAAAGCAGTCATGCATTTCATTTACAAAGCTGCAAACCGAAGTACTACAGATTCAGTACGAATGTATAGTGAGAGTTTTCCCAATAAGCGCATTTTTTAATGTTCTGAAATATTTACCCAATCAAAAATAAAGCACAAGGGATGTGGATCGTAGTCTTAGTGGGCCAAACTCCAGATGATAGTTACTGAGGGATAAGGTTCGTCCAAACCCTTTTACCCCCAAGTATTAACTGAAAAAAAGTATTACAGAAGGTCGTTCACACTATATGGAAACGATTTTGATCTCTGTCAATAAATACCATATTTTTTGTTGAAATGTGCATCTTTCTTATAGTCATGATTCTTGATAATAGCTCTAGCTGGAATATTTCATCAAAGTAAACTTTTTTTTCTTAGTACACTGTCATACAAATTTTACTCTCCCTTCCTATTGAACCATTTTCCGAAAGTCTGTTCAGTGCTCTTGTATTCAGTTTTCCTAAAACGCGTTTTGATAAACCGAAAGCACAAATGTCCATTGCAGAAGCGTAGGGTGGTTTTACACGTTTTTCATCAAATGGGAAACATTTTATTCCTGTTTTTGATTCTTTCTTTTCTAATTAAGCGACAGTTGACTTAGATGTTTAATTAGATGCTTTGTTCATATGGAGCTCAAATTTATCAATGTCCTTTCCATATAAGGTTAGAATTTCTTCTTCAAAAATTGGTTGTAAAATATTCTGCTTATAGTAGAGTGAATTAATTTTGGTTTTACTTGAGACTTTTTTGATCTTTATTTTGGCATTGTTATAGAAAATCCAGCAACTATCGTGAAACCTTTTGGGGAAATTTATTGTAGACTGATCAAGCCAATTCGTACAGTCATTAGAAAAAATATTGTTCTTCTTTTAATACAGTAACTTAAATATGTATATTATATTTAATATAAATATAATAAATATAATATAATATAATTAAATAATTAAATATATATATATATATATTATATATATATATATATAATATATATATATATATATATATATATCATCACATCATCAAGAATTACCATAAATTTCCATTTTTCAGCATCTAGGCGTTTTTTTACGTAATTTTCTACAATTTTATATTTTTTTTCAGTATTATGTTTTTAAAAAAGGAGACGTACATCTGTTTTAACTTTAAATCCTTATGAGGGATTTTAATTACAGTTCCAGAAGACATTCTTAATTTCCATGCAATGAATCTTTCAGTCGGCAGATTTTCTTTAAGGATCAGTAATTCCTTGATAGTTGCCTGCGTTTGAACAGTCTTAGGAGGAAGTTTCGTGGTCATATTTTCATTTTTACTTTCTGCTAGCCCCTTTACCTTTTTCAAGTTTAATATATTATAAATACTTTTGATTGAAACGCAATAATTGGGATTTTTTACACCTCCTTTTAATTTTTTGATACGAATATTTTTCCTTGAAAAGCGTAGTTACGTCACTTTCGAGCCATATGTCATTTTTTAGAAGCTATTTTAAAAATAAATATTTATTTTACATTCCAATCAAAGGAAACCCTTAGCAGACGATTATTCTGAAATGTTCAAAGTTTATCTCATAATGCAAATGAGAAAATTAATAACGAAATCGTTTCCATATAGTGTGAAGGACCATCTGTAATATCATGCAGATTTCATCCGTCAAAAGTATGAATCTATGTAGAATTCGAAGTGCAGCATGGTTGGACTTTCCAGTGATTATTCATTTCCCTGATGGGAATGAACTTTCACACAAGATGGAGCATTTAATAACAGGCAGTATGATCATGTCCGGTAATATTTGTAAATCTATGTAAGATACTTCTCCATCAATATTTGGGCATGAATAATCAGTGGCCACATAATAGGACAAGATCTTCTGCTGGGAAAAGTAGACCAGGGCAAATACTGGACATTTCTTTAGGAGATACTGCCAGATTTACTTATTAATACTTCAACTAAACTTCCATTGAGTACATGGTTCCAGCACTAAGGAGCCTATTAAGAAGAGGTACGGTATGATCTGAAAATTTTTTGAAACTATAAGATCGGGGGATATGGTTTTTATTCTCCACTACGATTACCTGATTTGTTTATATATGTACGTGTATTGGTTTTTTACTCTATGGACAGTTGAAGATCCTGTTGTATGAGACTACTTTTGACTGTGAGGAAGACCTTATCGGAACAGTTTCGGTAGCTGTAATATGCTTTGAATGTTCCAGAAAGTTTCGTCAACTGCTTCTTCACCTCTGTTCTTTTTGTATCACCGTTGGTGGTCGTTATTAGGAGAATTTATTGTAAGCATTCATTAAAATCGTTTGTGAACATGTGCGGTATTATTGAGTTTTTTTCCTCGTATACTACCCATTTCTTAACCGCTTGCCTGATTATCCCGTGTTATCTCGGGTTCGTATATATTTCAGTTAATTATTATCCCGAGAAAAACTCGGGGTGAAACAGAATTTGTCAGTGCGATTTGTTTTTATTAAGATTTACTCGGCCTGGAGGAAATGAAAGCAAATACTCAGCTTTGATTGGTAGTTTGGGCAATTTTTATAACTCGCCAGATTTGGCTGATATGTTAGTCAAAAGGAAGACATGTATGGAACACTCCGATTGAATAGAAAAGTTATACCTCAAAATGAACAGTCAAAGAAATTTAAAAAAAAAAAAAGGAAAAAATTATTTGGTATCAGAGAAGGAAAGTAACTGTAATGAAATGGAAAGATAAGAAGGATGTCAGTCTAATTTCACAATGCATACAATCGAAATGTAGGATGTGACAAATAAACGGAGAGAGACAAAGTCCAAGCCTAAATGTGTAGTTGAATACAATGACAAAATGAGTAATGTAGATATATAAAATCGACCAGCATTTTGCTGCTTATTCTACTCCTAGAAAAAAATGGGAAAAAATTGCTATAAGAAGATTTTATGCTATTTATTGGATTTGGGCTTGTGGAATTCCTGCATTTTGTTCTGTAACTCAAGAGGCTCACGATAACCCAAGCAATTTAGAATGAAACTTTCTGAAAAACTAATGTCAGAAAACCACTGTGACTAGTTTTCTGCCACATCACAGGGTCAGTTCTTCACCATTCAAGTTAACTTCAAGGCATTTTCAAGATGTTAATCCTACTACTGAAAAAACATCAAATCAAACGAGACAGTGTACTATGTGCTCCCGTAAAATAGACTCCAGAGGCAAGCCAGTAAGAAAAGGGACCAGACACAAGTGTACAGAATCTCAGATATCATTTTGTAATGTCCCTTGTTTCAAAAAGAATCATATAAAAGACTAACATTTAACTTTTTTCTTTTTTTCCGAGATAACTCGGATATCAAACTAATATTAAAACTAAATGCTTTTACACCTATAAAAAATTAAAAATTCAACATAAAACCTATATATTTTGTTTCGTTTCATTTCATTTAATAATAAAGAAAAAAAAAAGAAACGAGTCTTACAGTAGTCGCATATGGTGTGTAACATCTGACTTTTTATCATGGTAAAGACGCAATAGTGACTTTAATCCTGAAAGAAATGAATCGGTATGACTGGAAATAATTTTCTATCGAATAATTATATCTTTAATGAAAATTTTATTTCATTAACAAAAGGAGTAATGCAGTTTTTTTTATCAAAAATATTTATTATTGTTCAATTTGGGGAAGAGCGGAGACAATAGATTTATGAAAACTAAAGTATGACACATATACTTGTGATTTCAAAGAATTTAAAGATCGTTGAAAAACGGCGTCAATAACAGTACCACTGTTAGTTGTCGAAACATTTCGATTAAATTTCATTTCGTGCTTGAGTTCATCTTCAGAAAAGCTATGAGCGGCTCAGCTTCTGGCAAACTGAAGTTAACGTTAAAATCACCACTCAAAATCATTGGAAGCGAGTGACAGTTAATAAATTATAATTTTAAAAAAACCAAAGAACACGCGTTTATACTAAATCGAACTAAAAAGTAAAAAAAAAAAAATAATTCTTAATATAATAATAAAATGATGAACGAGAAAATTAATGTCATTGGGGTAAAAGCGAGCGGTGTTCTATAAATATATCAATTGTTATAGTTTCTTTCAATTCCGAAATTGCACCCCACGCTTTTATCCCAATGACATTAATTTTCTCGTTCATCATTTTATTCTTATATTAATAATTATTTTTTTAAATTTTTAGTTCGATTCAGTATAAAAGCGTGTTCTTTGGTTTTTTTAAAATTATAATTTATTTTTCCTTTTTTAGTTCAATCTACAATAAACGCGTGTTTTTTAGTTTTTTAAACTATCATTTATTCATTGTTGAATTCATCCTTGAGTTTGATATTTGGAGCCAGAATTACATGGCTTCTGGATTAAGTCTTGTTCTTCAATGGATTTTAATTAAAAGGTCTGAAGTGTATTTATTCTCTCTGTTTACGGGGCCTCGGATGAGTCCCGTATAATTACATTAGATTCCGTCTCAAAAGAACAGGTCAAACAAAAAAAAATGTGCGGTAAGAAGGAAAAAAATTCGAATTAAAAAAATTTAATGTACCATATTTTTATAACGAACTAAAAAGTATAAAATGCCTCCTTTTCGTTTTTTTTTTCTTTTCTTCTTCTTTCACATTTTCATGCATTATCATCCACTTCTGAGCTATGGTCCAAACTTCAAGTCTCTAGCTCATCGGAAAGTCACACAGTTTCAAATCAATTAGAAAATTCCACCCGGACAGACATTAAAGAAAGTGAGTTAGTAAAAACATGGTAATATTAAGTGTCAGTCGTTTTTTTCACCTTTTAAACATCTATACAAATAAATAAAATTGAAGTGTCTGTTTGTAATTTCAAATTAGCAGCTTTTTACTTAATGCACTAAAAGTATATACGGTACTCATAACAAAAAACCAATTTTTAAAATTTTTGTCTGTCGGTCTGTCTGTTTGTTCCGGCTAATCTCGGAAACGGCTGGTGCGATTTTAAAAATTCTTTCACTAATGGAAAGCTACATTAACGGGGAGTAACATAGGCTGTATTTTATTCCCGTATTCTTACGGGAGCGGAAACTATACGGGTGAACGTGAAACTGAATGCCAAGATGAACGCCAAATTGAACGCCAAGCTGAGCTAATGAAGTCGTTGTTTTGGTTACTGGCGACCGATGCTCTTCATGAGATATAACAGTGTTACGCGCACATCATAATTCGCTGACACGTGCCATAATTTTTTTTTGATAGTTATCTCACTGTTCAGTTAAGTAGAGCATCGGCTGTTTCGGATGCACTTTTAAAAAGAATAAATCAAGGCATCAAAAGCAAAAAGCAATGCAAGAAACAAAAAATTGATAAGTTTTAATCCTTTCTCTTTTTTTTTATTTACATTTTTAGTCACATTTAAACAATAGTTATTATTTGCTTAATATTTATATTGTAATTGAAGAATAATAAATTTTCAAGGTATCTTTCATTTTTCTACCTCTCTGTTTTTCTTAATTCAAATTGTTCTTAATTTCTTAATTGTGAGTTTTTTTCATTCGTTATATTTAAGCTGTTTTAAACTTTAACAGCTGAACTTTAAGTATAATAATTAGAAATCAATGTTAAACATTGTTAGGTTTTTATTCATGAAAATATTTTCAGATTTTGATAAATTACTCTTAGGTTATTTTATTTACAGAATTTTTAAACAGTATAATTGTGCCTGGTCTACCCCCTCACAAACTAGAACTTAATATTAGCGTACATATCATCCCTCTCCATAATATAAACCCAACAAAACTTTGCAATGGTACTAGGTTGCGAGTAGTGTCATTGCAAAGAAACGTTATAGAAGGTCGTATAATATCCGGATGCGGAAAAGGTAACATAGTACTTATACCACGAATTCCCATAATACCATCGAATTTCCCGTTTGAGTTCAAAAGACTGCTATTCCCTTTCAATGTCAGTTTTGCTATGGCAATTAACAAGTCACAAGTGCAAACGTTAAGCAAAGTTGACATAGATTTAACTAAGAGTTGCTTTTCACATGGCCAACTATACGTGGCATGTTCACGTGCGAGGAATGCCACTGGCGTTTTTGTTTTAGCTCAAGAAAATCGTATACCAAATATTGTATATAAAGAGATTTTTCAATAAATTTAATACTGTATATAGAGAGGATGTTCAATAAATTTATACGAAAAAAACCACACAAAAATTAACAAAAAACAAAGAAAATAAAAAAAATAAAACAATAAACACCAAAAAGCAGAAAGAACACAAAAATATAAAAACAAAACATTGATTCACAAAGTAAAAAAATGACATTAAACTCTCTCTCTCTCTCTATATATATATAGCGTGTATGTATTTCTTAACGTGGAATACAGAATTATTAAGTTTTCGTAAGATCTGTGAATTGAACAAAACACTTTTTTGTAAATTTCTACGTGAACGAAGTCGCGGGTAACAGCTAGTATTCAGATAAACGTATTCCTTCATCACTCCTAAACGTAATGCTTTATAAAAATAAAAAATATTTAGCAGTTACAACATTAATTATTTTTTTCACATCACGAATCTTTTTTTTAGTTTTCATTTTCAGAAAAATGTTTATATTATAGGAAGAAATTCATAAGTCACCCACCCTCCACTTTCTCACACACAGAACACTTTTTTTTTGTTTATTTTATTTTTATAAACCACAAGTGTATTAATTAAAAACACTCGCTGTAGGGTTACACCTTTTTCTTTTAGTCGCTAAATCTGGAATTTGTCGCCAAATCTGAAAATGGTATATCGAATTAGTCGACAAATCTGAAAATTGCATGTGCAATAAGTTGCCAAATCTGGAAGAGATATATGGAATTGTCACCAAATCTGATTATCGTGATTCCTGACGATCCTGATGAGGACAATGGAACAAAATTATGAAATTATTGTATTGTCATCGGTCCTTGACAAATGTGCAAAATTTCGAATTAATTTGACTTTTTTAAGTGGGTGAAAATAGATTTCCAAGATTCCGTTACATGCAAGTGAGACTTATAAAAGCGTGTTAAAAAGAGCAGAACCACCTTCGGTATACGGTAACGGTACAAAATGCAGGAAATCTTTAATTTTTTAAACAGATTCGGAGAAATGTATGCGACCACCACAATGACAAGACTTGCTGGTATGTGCGGTAGGCGGGCGTCTTAATTGCTACTACAGTTGGACCCTCAGACGAGGGTAGCGAAGAAATACCGTCAAGCGCATGCTTAAAAATTAGAAATATTAGAGAAAATCAAAAATACCCGTTTACTTAATTAGTTTTTTTTTAAACGAGAAATCTTTTTTAATCACAATTAAAAATATTTTATTGACAGCGACAGGAATTAACCTCCAAGTATGAAAATGATAAGAACTTAAATATTTATTCAAATAATTCCATCTTACTTACTCCTATTTTTTTAAGAATGATGAGCTTTGTCAGACGTTTACCAGGAAATATAATTACTAATATATAGTTTACACATATATAAATATATCCTCAGAGAGAGAGAGAGAGAGAGAGAGAGAGAGATTTCAAACACAACGAGCCCTGAGACTTAGACATTTGAGCGTAATAATCACAAGTTTATTCTGGATGAAGTCTAATAAGACTTGCTGGTATGTGCGGGAGGCGGGAGTCTTAATTGCTAGTAGAGTTGGACCCGGAGACGAGGCTAGCGAAGAGACACACCCAAGGCGCTGAATTGGTCAAATCAAACAGCGCGCGCTTTCCCCGACTTCCGTTTACGCATTTCTGTCCCTTTTCACGAAATCACTCCAACAAATATCCAGCAACCGAGAGTAAAGATGTTACACATCAAAAATGTGATAATTTTTTGCAGTTTCTTTCAAAAAAATTTGTAAGGGAAGCGGTTAATAACATTTGATATTCATATACATTTTTTTAAAACAATCGCTTTTACTTCTTATTGCACATTATATAGATCTGCGTAAAATAAGAAGTTCTTTTTAATCATATATTTATCATGGTTTCCTTTCGAAATATTGTTTCTTATATGATCTGTTGCAAATTTCATTTGTTTTAAATGTAAAGTTATTTTCATCATGAATGAAATAAAGTTATCTTGTTTTAAAATAAATTTTTATCGAATTGATGATTTAATATTTATTTTAAGATAATATGAACATGCTGGAAATTATTCTGTCGTTTTCCTACTCTCCGGAATAAATATTTAAGCGTTTGATCAGTTTTTGCAAAGCACCAGATTCGGAGTCTATTGTATGTACTTCACTACTAAGCACTTTTGGTTATTTTATGTTTCAAAATAATCCAACCGAAACTCTTAATACACTTTCTACTGCTTTTTCTAAATCGTCTCGATTTAGAAAAATATATTCCACCTATTTTACAGTTTATTTATTCTAAAAATAATCTAAAGAATACACGGTTGTTCGTATTTCTTTGGCATTATATTTCGATACGATGGAAATATTAAATTATTCTATACGGATCCGGATCTAGACAATATATCAAAAATACCATTTTTTTCATTGCTGACTGAGTTTTTACATTGCTTCTGGCTATTCAAATAATAAGAAGAAATTGATATTTTCTTCTAGGTGAAAGAGATGAACTATTTTTGAGTTTATAATTCCTTTTCTTCCCTGTCTAATCAAATTTTATTGTATACTGAGCAAATAGGAAATTGGGGGCAATTTGAAAAACTGATATGCAATTGAATAGAGTTGTTCGATGTTTTAGAAGTTTCGAAGAAAAACCCAAATTTAATAAATTTATAGTATTAATGGCAATAAATATGGAATTATATATGGTTAATAAATTTAATGTTAATGGAATATGTGGTTGTATAATCAAAATTTTGCATTAAACATATTAATTATATAGTTAATATAAGGAATGATTTTACTCAAACATTTTCCTTATACGGAGTGTACAAGTTCAACAGTTACAAATTTTCAGTATAGATAGAGTTTTCCTAGACGATGGGAAATCATACAGCAATACAAGGTAGAATGCTCTTTCCTGGCGTGGGTAGTGAAGACACTAGAAAGACAGGGCAAAAATTAGAGGAGAAAACATGTTTATTATTCTTAGAACAGAAAAAGTGCAAGATAGATGGCGATACGTTAATCAAAGCATTGGTTGTTCAGTGCATTGGTCTGCTCGATTCACCAGACCTCACTTGACTTGATTATTCGTTATGGGGGTACGTAGAGACATTTGTGTACAAAACTCTCGTTAACAGTCATGAGGATCTCGTTGCTCGATCGCGGTAGTTACTAGAGAAGTCCTGAGACGCCTTGTATTTTTCGCTAACTTTCAATCCTCAATGAACCAGAGTTGGGAAGCCTGCATCACAGCCTGGGTTCGTAATTTCGAACACGTACTTTGATGATGATCGTTGCCTCTTTAATGTTTTTCTAAGGATAAACAAACATGTTTTATCCTCTTATTCAGGGTCTTTCTTTTCTATGTCGTCATTACCTCGCCAGGAAAGCATTTTTGTCCAATTATTTTTCTAACATCCCCTTGTTTAGGTGTACACTATTAGTCCAGAAAGTATAAACAGTTGTACTGATTCACCATGTAATTACTTCCAAAGGTTACTTCCATACTTACTTATAGGTTCGAATATTACACAAAACTTCTTTAAAATGAGATCTACACTGCTGGCCACCATAAATGCAACACCCTGAAGGAAGCATTAAAATAACATGAAATTGAGAAGATGCATTAACGGAGGTGAGATATGCAAATGATTAGAATTTCAGCGCGGACACACTTCACGCAGGCCTGTGGCGCCACCTCAAAGCGCTATTTAAGGCTTGGAGATTTCGAAGATTTCAAGTTCGGCAATTGAGTTTTTCTTGTGGTTTTTTTCAAAAAACGATCAGTTATGTCTCGTAGAAAACAGCGATCTGCTTTTGATCAAGTATCCGAGTTCATCAGAGGAAGGATAGTGGCCTACCACGATTGTGGATTATCTTTCAGGGAAATCGGTAGTCGTGTTGGACGAAACCAAACAACTGTAATGCGGATATGTGACCGTTGGATGCCGGAGGGTACGACGGACCGACGTGGTCGATCGCACCCACCTCAATGCACCCCTTCACGTGAGGACAGGCAAATTGTGCGCATGGCAGTGACGGATCGCTCAGTCACATCACGACCCATAGCATAGCACATTGAGTCTGTAACGCATCATTAAGTGTCTGCGCGTACCATTCGACGACGTTTACCGCAGAGTTGTCTGTCCACAAGATGTCCTTCGCTTGGTCTACACTTGACGCAGAACCACAGACGCCTCCGCCACCAATGGTGCGATGAAAGAAAGATGTGGGCGGCAGAATGGAATGAAGTTGTTTTTACAGACGAGTCACGTCTTGTCTGCAAAACCACGATGGTTGGATTCGAGTCTGGAGACACCGTGGAGAGAGGATGCTGAACAGCTGCGTTATGCACCGCCACACTAACTGGTCCTGCGCCGGGTATTATGGTATGGGGTGGTATTGGATACCCTCTCGCCCTCCTCTAGTACGCATTGCCGGTACTTTAAACAGCCAGCGGTTCATCTCCGAGGTGGTGGAGCCAGTTGTCCTTCCTTACCTTCAGGGATTGGCCACAGCCATATTTAAAAGGAAAATGCGCGACCCACGTGACACGCATCCTCCAAAGGTTCTTCGTCAATCACCAGATTGAATTGCTTCCCTGGCTGGGTCGCTCTCCGGATCTTTCACCGAGAGAAAACATGTGGTCCATGGTTGCTCAACCATTGACCCAGATTACACCCCCCAGCTGCCACATCAGATCAACTTTGGCAACGTGTGGAAGCTGCTTGGTCTGCTGTACCCAAGAACACATCTAAAGTCTCTTTGAATCAATGCCGAGGCGTGTGGCAGCGGTGATCTCTAACAATGGCGTCTACTCTGGCTACTGATTCTGGCAGGAACCACACTTCACAGAAGTCTATAAATTTAATCATTTGATACTTGGTCAACATGTTATCTACAAAATAAATTTTGCTGTGCTATGTCTTGTCTTTCTTGGTGTTGCATTTACGGTGGCCAGCAGTGTAATATCGGAAACTCTGCACTAATAACATGGGGCCTGAATGTTCTTTGGATAAAGAAAAGAGAAATAGCGAATGGAACCTTGGTGAGTAACTGTGAGCTATTTCGAAACTTCAGAATACATCAATATATATTATTAGTTAAAAAAAGTTTCTTAATAATCTTCCTTGAAAGTCATCGCAAACGAAAACAATATATTAGATTATCAATGTCTTAAATAAGATATTAGTTGATCTAAGAAGTAACTGAATTATACCAAATGACTAATTAACTTCTTAAAGATTTTCCGAAGGAATGCTTCGATCTTTTTCTTTCGGAATTGAATAGAGAAGATTTTAAATAATAAATATGAAATAATTTGTATTACATTGAATAATTAACACCTAAGAAAATAAAAAAAAAACTGTTAGAGACAATATTTGATTCTGCTTCGGACAAATTATTAGTCGGTCAAGCATTGGTTATTTTTTTCCATAGTCCTTTAAATATTTTTTAAATAAATTTTTACAACTGATATTTTTATGATTTGTCCATGCAGTAAATAAAATGTACTTTGAAATTAATATTTAAACCAAAAAATAAGAGACAAGTGAAAAAGAGGAGCTTCATGAAGCAAATACCATACTGATGATTAACATGTTTGATATGTGCCCTCCACACCTTGTTCATCTAATAGTTGGAAATGCAAAACGGCATGTTCTATAACAGTTTGGAAGGTATTTATGCTTATGTAATGAATATGGTGCATGGTGCTGGCATTCAAATTTCCCTAGATTCGCAATACGCCCCTGTAAATTTTTAGTAGTTTTCCCCCATTCTTTTTATGTAATCCCAAGGCCAAAAATTACCGGAGTGTAAGTTGAGAAAACGTGGTGAAAACGTTATTTGTGAAAATGGTGACTTTTGATTTTGTCATCTCCGAAATAAACGATCAGAATCTTCTTCACAGGAGTATTAACATGCGGTGAAATGACATCTTGTACGAATATTGTGCTCTGACGCTGCTTAAGTGTTGGAAGGACATACATGGTTACACTAAAGGAGCTTCATACCGCTTGACACTAACAGGGCAGGTAACAGGACCTGCACGTTTGACTGCTAAAAGAACGGACCGATGACAGCTGCGTTATTCGCATTCCCCGATGATATTTTCAGAATGAAGAGTTAATAGTTCTTTCATGAGTATACTTCTACTGTACCCATATACTTCTACTATATACGCATTTACAGGATGCAAATAGACTTCGTAAGAGCACTCAATTATCTATTATCCACTTCAAACCATTGTTTATTCTCTTTGGGAAAGAAATCGTATTACAAACGATTCACGTATTTCCAGGTTAAGAGGTAGCATGAGTTATATTTTGCCATGGATAACAGTGTAAGACGTTCCATATAATTTAATGCATTATGCTGATAGGGATTTCATTTCAAATGAACCGGTCTCTTTGAATTTGTCTATTATTTTCTACTGAACCTATGTATTAATTGAGTCGGATATTATGCCCTTTAATGGCTGTAAATTCTTGATTGCTGTTAACGTAATATAAACGTTCTAATAGGAAAACTTCATGAACAAAGCAGGATTCTATTTTTGTCAGTCTAGATGAAGTATTCAGATGCATTGTTATATGTTGCTCTACCTTTTTTATCGCAGCTACACATTTACATATTTTCATCACAGCCTGACAGTGCTATCAATCAGCCCTTTTTAACTATTTTGTTTTCCTTCTCCAAACAAATTTCCATTGCCTAACGATTGTTTTACTAAAGTATGTAGTCATTACGACGGGTAGTTTTAAAATTAGAACGTTTTGAAATCACAATATTCATTATATTCACACAGAAAAAAACAATCGGTAAGTACACAACGATTATTTAGGCATATTATCTTTTGTACAGGTATCAAAATGAAAAAAAAAAGATAACATTAAAATGTTTTCAATTTTCATTTGCAACAGGATAAAACTAATATCTCAGTTAGCAACCCAAAAATAAGCTAAATCATAAAGTGAGTCAATTAATTATCTTAAGAGTATTATACTTTAATAATAAAATCTTTTTCTCATTGGAAAATTTGACGCTTGTGCTTACAACTAAAATCTAAAGATTATATTCCAGACTTCTTTCGAATCCAAACATTAGTTCCAGAAAAATTTAGCAAAAAATCATTAGGAAGCTGTATACTAGATTACTTCACACTAATGATAATTTGTGTGGCTTGTAATTTGATATAATTTTATAACATTTTCAACAACAACTTTCAAAAAAAATGTTTTCTTGTTAATCTTAATTAAGTTTCTTTTGTTTTTTAATTGTGTATTTATGCAATAAAGCATCTTTCAATTGATACTATTCAAAAATAAAAAATAATGTTCATAATAAGTGCTTTTTTATTTTCACAAAATGAAAGCGTGTCAAGTAGATGAAAAACTAACAATTGCACTGCAGTGCATTGTTTAACGTTTAATTATTTCCTAACCTATGATACAAATAATTAAAAGGTTTTTTTTTTGTTATAGCTCCCTTTTTTTTCGGAACCGCTTGAAAAATATTAATGTACATATGTGAATTCTCTCCCCCCCTCATTGGCTGAATTAACAATTTAATTCTAGATATACAAAGCATACTTCATTTTATATTAATATGTTTAAAATTTCAAGAAAACATCCCCCGCATATTATAGTGGTTAGTGACGCTGACTGCTGTATTGTTGGACTTGGGTTCAAATCTTGAAAAGGCACGGGTGTGAAAAGATACGATCTCGGTTTCTTTGATTCGTAAGAACACAAATTACCCTGGCCAAAATGATCACTTCAGTTCGGAGTCAGTTACTGGCTTATACCATTGCCACACTCTCCTTTACAAGTGAGTCGGTAGGCAAACGAAGCGGTGTTGTTTAGGTGAGCTGTTACGTCATAAAGGTGTGACGGTTTGTCTGTTGCGTTATTTTTTGGGTGTGACGATTTGTGGGTTGCATCATTCGTGTGACGGCTTCGTTGCATTTGCGATGGATAGATGGCGCCACACCTGCTACGCGAAATTGAGCTTTCTTTGTTCGGCCAGGGTCACCAATGAAGGAGATTCGATCACGGTACCTTCTGATTTGTAAGCACATAACTTACCCCTTGACCAAAATGATCACTTCAGTCCGAAGGCAGTTACTGGCTATATAGATAGCACCACCACA